>CAIGRN010042083.1:11147-43768 GCA_903798345.1 Fraxinus anomala
GGGGGGAGGGGGGGGGGGTGGGGGGGGGGGTATAAGCTCTATAATTAGTTTTATTTTAAGCTCATACAATACTTTATTTAACTATGGGGAGTGTTCAATGTACCAATATTTTTGATAAAGCTATTTGACAAATGATCACAATCCTTAAAGTAAATTAAACTAACGGTGTAAATCTAACTTAGAAAACATCAAAACTCTAATCATCTTCACCCCTCACACCCTGCTGCCGCCTCCTTAATAATCAAGGGATATTTCTCTGGTGGGGAGAAATCCCCCCTGAATTCGCTGTAACACGGGTTATAATCCCCCCTTAATTCGGCCGGGGGAGGGAGGGAGGGAGGGGGGAATCACTCCCCGTTAACCAGGAATTCATGGGGAATTTCTCCCCCCCATGTTTGCAAGTTAACGGGGGTGATTTCCCGCGCTAATAATTCATGGAGATTCCTTTCATTCCTTGATTAAGGAGAAGGAGGTGGGGAAAGGGGTGAAGGATGATAGGTTTTTATATTTTTTTAATTACATTTATACTCTTAAATTAATTTAATTTTAAGAGAGATGGTCATTTGTCCTTGTCAAAAATATTTTTCCATTGAATGCCCCTTTAACTATATATATTAGTTCGTCAAATTGCAGCTTGTCTATATTTGTCTAATTAAAGATTTGTAGCTTTGTTATGTAACACTGGAACTTTTGACTTGCATAGCCAATTTGTAACAAGGGCATTGATTTGTGAAATGTTATTACACTATTCAATCTTAAAGTAGGAGTCCAAATAAACTTTTCACAGAAGCAAGAAGGCCATAGGTTAGTAATATTCTTTTCGTCCTTGTTTGTAATTCTTGTCGAACTTTCTCTTGTTACTTGGCTGGTTTTAGAATATGTTTGATATGGGTCGTTAATAGTAAATATTGTAATCAAGGACTGAAATTTGTGCAATAATTGGCTTTTCCCATTTTTCGTTTTGTTTTCCATCTCGAATAAAGCTTATGATAGAGTGCCCACGGAAGTGCTATGGTGGGAGATAGAGAGGTCTACTAGATATTTCAATATTAGTAAGGATATGTATGATGGATCTGTCACTAGTTAGATGTAGGACTTGTATCAAGGACCTGGTTATGCCTTAGTCCTTAGTTCACATGCTATTCAACTTATTATAACCTTTTGAATATATTTTTAATGATGCAGCCAGTAGTTTTTATCCATGGAGGACCAGGAGGTGGAACTTCACCTAGTAATCGGAAATTTTTTGATCCTGAGTTTTACAGGATCATTCTATTCGATCAGGTTAACTACCTAAATTGATTTGCTTATGTGAAGCTATGTACTAATGCGTGTAATATTTTTTATAAAAAAATTGTTTCTTTCCAGCGAGGTGCAGGTAAAAGTACACCGCATGCATGCTTGGTGGAGAATACGACATGGAACCTTATTGAGGATATTGAAAAGCTAAGGGAGCACTTGGAAATTCCAGAATGGCAGGTTGAAACTTTTCTGCTTGAGAAGTTTGGTAATTCTAATTTTTATGCCTCTTATCATAATCATTTTGTAGGTTTTTGGCGGATCCTGGGGAAGCACGCTTGCTATTGCCTATAGCCAATCACATCCAGACAAGGTTTTTCATTTCTTCTTGTTCCTACTTTTCTCTTTGAAGAGGTTATAACTCTATAATTCCAGTTTATTGAGTATAAACTTTCGATCATCTTTTTTCAAGGTCACAGGCATGGTCCTGAGAGGAATTTTTCTATTGCGCCAGAAAGAAATTGATTGGTTTTATGAGGGCGGTGCAGCTACCATATTCCCTGATGGTACTTTTCATTATCCTCTTTTTCCCCCCCTCTTTTTTGCTTTTTAAATATAAAGGCTATACTGAATTGATGGGCTTACACTGAAAGGATTGGTCACTTGAGTTTAAATGGCAGAAATGAAGGAGTTATATAGATTGAAATTAACAGATTAGATTCTCCTAGAACTCTTTTGCAATGAAATTTTAACTATGTCTCCATAGTTCTAGTCAGATTAAAATGAGGTTGTTAAATCCATATTTAAGTTGACAAAAATGTAAACCTATTAATCTCCTTAATTGTAATCAGCTTAAAATTGGGTTCTTAAGTCCATATTTAAGCTGATGGATTCGCAAGAAGCTAAAATTCTGGCAAGTCCTTTTTGAATACTTCTAACATATAATTTTGGAAAAAACGACCAAATCCATGTTGATGGATCCAAAGTACTGTATAATTGTGCAAACTTTTTCCTAGTTCTGTTATTTTCATTATTCCTTGCACATTAGAGATGACTTACCCTTATGAGCATCTGCATGTTTGTCTGAGCTTAAAAAGTTTACTTATAAGTAAAGTAAAAAAGCAACTTTTAAAATAGATAACTTTTTATTGGTCAAATTTAGAAATAAGTAGGTTATTTTGACACTAAATTAAGAGTTACTATTTTTCATTAAAAGGAGTTACCTTATTTTTTTTACCTTGAAAGTGATAAAATACTAACAGATCCAAAAATGTATTGTATTTCTTAAATTCTACCTTGTTTGGTAGTGAAAATACTTGTTAATTGGAAATTTCTGTAAAAATAACTTATGATTGAGTAAATTGATTGTGTATTTTCATTTTGCTCATTGGACTTTGCTGGGGATTTGCATCTAGGCAGCTGAGTGCTCATTTCTTTTCTTTTGCAGCCTGGGAGCCATTTAGAGATCTTATTCCAGAAAGTGAGAGGGGATGTTTTGTTAAGGCCTATCACAAGAGGTTAAACTCTGATGACAAGGAAACACAAGTAAGATTTTTACCTTGATTCATTCTTTTCGTTTATGTCCTTTTCTGATAAACTTACTCATATATGTCTTCTCGCATTGGACAAGCACACCCACCCAAGAAAACAGAAAAACAAACCAAAAAAAAAAAAAAAAAAAAGAGAGTATAATAACGAAAAGGGAGATTCTTTTACTACCACAACACGGTTTTATTTTGGATGTCTTGATATTGTGAACTTTTGTACCTTTTCATTTAGTGTGTGTTTGACTGCATTTATTTTCCATGAAAATATCAGTTTTCCACTCAAATTCCTATTTTCGAGTGTTTGATTGCTATTTTTTTCTATTGAAAATATTTTCCAACTTCTGAAAATATACTTAATTTTCTTTGTTTTTAAGGAAAACATTTTCTTTGGGGGGAGTAGGTTTTTGTTTTCCTAAAAACAGGGAAAATATTTTCTTTTTTAGGAGATATTTTCTATGCCAATCAAACACACTCTTAGAGACTTTTAAATGCATTGAAAAATGCTTATTATTGAGTTTTCGAGTCTTCGAACAGTTGAAAAACTTAAGTATGTGGAAATTTCCTCGATGATTGTTCCTCCAGGATTATGTGCATATAGTTTTCAATCAGGAAATAAAAAATCTAGCTTCGAAAAACTAGTAGTTTTTTTGCTAATGATGACAGAATTAGGTGGTGTTACCAGTTATTACGCGTTAAAAGTAATATTCCTGTGAGCTGCACACTATAGAGTAGAATTAAAGTGGTAGGTATTGCGGGAATCCAAAAATCAAGACTTCTCAATTTGCATCTTTCTGTCTTTTAGAGTGTTTGAACACATTACTGGACAATACTGCATTATATAACTTCTCTTTCTTCTCAAATCCTATCTAGTCCAACCGGACAAACCAAGCATGTAACTAATATATCTTATTTTACATTTTCTTTGTGTGTTTTGGCAATTTTTGTGTTCCTAAATCCCTTGGATGTTCAGTATGCAGCTTCAAGAGCATGGACAAAATGGGAAATGATGACTGCCCATCTTATCCCAAATGAAGTTACATTACAGAGAGGGGACGACGATGAATTTTGCTTGGTAAGTACAGTAACTGCAAGGAGTAGCTTTTTCATAAATTTGAGAACTAAGAAATTTCAGTCTTATTCCTGTAAATTGTTTGGTTAGGATGAACTTGGCATTTGGTTCGAACACACATAACTGACTTTTTAATGTTAAAAATAATATTAAAAAATATCTTAATATTTACCTATCAATGTTTGCCCACTGCCACTGGACACTGCAAGTCCAGATCCCATAGGTCCTATGAAATGTCAAAATATTTTTACGACACATGTCAAAGTGCTGGAAAGGAAAGAATATTTTTTATACATCTACCCAGTTTGTCTACTTTTTGGGAAATGATAAAATGAAGGATATCTCTGCCTACATTAGAAAAATCCTATCTAACGAACTCTACAATCATTGGGATTATGCCAACAAACAAAAAAGCAATGATTTCTTGGTCAGATTATGCTACTTGGATGCATTCTATTTTAGGTTTAGCTAATAATAAACAATGCATATATGACTCTTCGGATATCCCTGTAATGCATGTATTTTACTGTGTGAAACTTCAGCAATATACTTTTTTTTTTTGTTATCTGTTCATTTTATATGCATCTAATTAAAAAAAAAAAAAATTACCTAGGTACCTGACTCTCAAATTATGATTCCTCGCCAAACAAACTCGCAAAATGAGCCAAACATCTTATACCTCCCATGGTTTAGAAAAACCTAATTGAAACCTGCCTCGGAGAGGGGCGTGAAAAAAATGCCTCAAGATACTGATTGTGAGGCAGTTTTTGAAGGCGTACACCTCAGTTGTGTGTGGTACATGCCTCATAACACCCTCTCAAGGCTTATGTGGCCTATAAAACATAAAAATTCTGATTGACCCATTTTGAAAATAGTCCAGTGCTCACTAAAACATTAAAAAGTTGTGTTTGTCATGAACCCATTTTTTGAAATAGTCCACTGCCCCACAACTAAAATAATAGTTTCTTTATAAATTTTTCTTTTGTTTATTTGACCACTTCTCTATTATTGTATATTGTATATGATGTATTATGTGCTTATTTGCATTTTAAATTTTTTTTGACACTTGCCTCATGAAGGGAAAATGCGTCGGTACCCAATAACACCTTTTTAAACATTGATATCCCACCCCCAAACAAAAGGAAAAAAGTAAAAAGTAAAGGCAAATGGAGAGATAAAGCGTATAAAATGTGGCTAAAAGCACTATAGTTTTAGTTCTATGATATTATGGATCATCAAACAATACAATTTAGATTATTATATTTTCCTTGTAATACCACTTGAACACAGGAAGCCAAGGAATCTTGACTATGCAAGTGTTGTTTAGTGGAGCATCTACTTTGGAGACATCTATAAATCTTGACACGTTATTACGTATCATAATATGCATTTATTATGTATCATGCAGGCATTTGCGAGGATTGAGAATCATTACTTCATGAACAAAGGCTTTTTTCCTTCCGACTCATTCTTGTTAGATAACATTGAAAAGATAAAGCACATCAACACTGTAATTGTTCAGGTACATTTTCCTTTCTCATGATTGTACCATAAATAACTGGCATATAGGAACTCTTGTATGCATTGTTTATTTAAGGAGGAAGTATATGACGTTACTTTTATGCAATCATTAAAAAATACTTGATAAATTATGATTATGATTTTAGTTAGAACTGTGAGTAAAAGAGCCCATATTTCTGAGGTGTGGATGTTAATTGAGAAATGATGGCTGGAAGATCCAAGCCAAACCAAGCCATTAAATATAAAACAGACAAGCAGATGCCCAATTTTTTCAACAACATTAATTTAAGTACTTACTATTTTGTATTATAGCTTAAAGATCATTCTTAATTCTTTCTTCATATTATAACCATTGTAAATGTGTCATTGGTATGCATGTAGCTTAAAGTATATTCACAGGAAATTAAATTTATAGCGATAGAAGCCATTCTCTCTCTGATGGAAAACAACTAGAAGTCTTCCAGGTGCAACAAGATTAAAAATTAAATTATATTTGAGTTAGGCTAGATTTTATTGGTTGTTATTAGATTTAATTTTGTTGTTTTAACAGTTGTTATTTACTAGTTCCTCTAGATTCAATTTATTTTACCCTATAAACGGGTACCTATGTTTTTCATTTCATTAAAATAACATTATTATTATTGAATCAAGATATTGAGTTTTCTCCACCTGTCCTAAAGTCTTCTTAGTTCCTTAATTTTTCCTCTCTCTCTTTTTGTGTTACATTCTGCATCATTTTCATCTTGTGCAGGGAAGGTATGATGTTTGCTGCCCCATGATGTCTGCCTGGGATCTTCACAAAGCTTGGCCAGAGGCTGATTTCGTAGTAAGTAATTGCTATTTATTTTTTATGACAAAATATTTCTTCTTAATATTGATTTACTAAGAAAAGTATGTCAAGCTTAATACAAGTAAACAAGTAAGTTTTAATATAGATAGTTCCTTTACCAGTCAAAGCTGGAAATTACTAAGTTACTTGTTAAATTGTAAGGTAAGAGTTACTTTCGAAATAAAACGTTTTTATTGAAAAATAAAAATAAGTATCCAAACATGTTTGGTTACTACTATTTGCTTAAAAGTAACTTCTACTTTTTTTAAGCTTAACCAATCGTTTAATCAACAAGTAGAACTGAAATAAATACATTCTCTTAAAAATATTTACTACTAGTAGTAGCTCCTCAATAATCTCATGTAATATGGGAATAAACTTAAAAAATTCTACTAAAATTTTACTCTGGCCGAGTAACTTGTTATTGAGCAAGAAAATCAGTGTATCAAACATCAGAACTAGGATACAACAACAACAGAAAAAAACTACAATTTATTCCCAATTAAACACCCGAACTACCATAAATTTTCTGAAATCTGCTACTCCTAAATATCTTTCAAAATTGCTCGAACTCTGATTTATTTTAGTGGTATGCACAATATAATGTCTCTTACCCCTTGGAACCCTTGTCTTCGAGGGAGGATTTGCTAGTAGATTGGCACGTGAAATTGTGTCAGGTCTCATTTGAAAGGTCTAAATTGGCTAAACTAGTTTCTGTTTGATAAAGCTTCCATTCATCAAGGATTTACAAATACCTGAAACAAGTCAACCGGATGATCCCACTCACCACGTAATTGATCTCCTACTAATAACGTTAATACAACTTGAATAACCTACAGCTCCCTTGTGTCTTTCAAGACTTGTACAGAACACTCCACAATTAAGCTTAGGGGTTGGAACCTGTAACTGGAAAACTTCCCTTACCTACTTCGGCATCACTATCTAAATTCAACTTCTGTTTCGGAATTTGCTTTATGTGGGCTTGATGTTTGGTTTAGTATAAGGGGAATCTAGGACTTCGCCAAACTTGTAATTTCTCCCTATGTTTCAGGTTGTTCCTGATGCTGGGCATTCTGCTAATGAGCCGGGGACATCAGAACAACTCGTTGCTGCAACCAATAAATTGAAATATATTATCAAGGAAAAGTAAAGCTAAATTTTTCAGCCTTTAAGTTGTTTATTTGATCCAGTATTGTGAACCTACTGTAGTGTGTTTCCTGTTTATGTGGTTTGTAATCCATGTCAAGATGTCGACAACTTGTTAGAGGGGCATCCTCTCAATTCTGTTTCGTGAATGTGTTGAATCTACTCCGAGCATATGAATTTGGTGACACTTTTAGGTTTGTCTTCAATAAGACGTTCAAAATTCTATCACTGAAACCCCTATGAATTTTGTTTGTGGACACAAGAACAGTACGGAATAAGTCCACAAATATGTTGTATATTTGTCAGAGAAAATGTGAAAATCAATTAGTCCACCTGAATGAAGAAAAATGTCGGATAATTTTTGTTACGAGTAATGAACACTATTTTGATACAACTTGTTACACATTTCAACATAAATTTCTGAAGAAACTGAACTGTGAAAATGAGGACAAATGTAGACCTCTTTGAACACTAAACTAATACATAATTGTACAAGAAGATTGTAGACATCTTTGATCTTATGATGACAATCACCTGTGTTAGTATATTGATGATAACTGGGAAGCAGTAGATGATGTACCATTCAGGTTTCCTGCTTTTCTGGGTTCTGAAGTTTCATTTATCACTTCAAGTGGTCGACTAGGAGTAGTATATGAAATTATCTCCCTCGTTGAATCAAGCCTTCAAAAATTGAGATTCCTCGAGTTATTTTGAAAAGATAATTAGTCTTTCAAGTCAAGGACACAGGATTCTCACTCGCCCTTGATGTTGAACTTGCTGTTTCAGTGGAGAAGATTTAATTTTCCTGAAGTTCTCTAATCTTTGAATTGCGTTGCTGCCGAGTGGGGAAGTCCTATTTCTTGATGTTCTGAAAGGTTTAGTCTCTGTGGTGTTATAGTAGCTTCTGCTTTGAATCTCACTTTCCGTAAAACATATCACAAGTGAATGTTTGAATTAATTTGCGTGTTTGGATTTTAGGACAGGAGAAGAAAATCTTTGTAAATAAAATTACTTTTGTAGAGAGAGAGAGAGAGAGAGAGAGAGAGATGATATACTAAAACAGTAGTCACATGACCTATCAATTTGTTGGAGAAAATAAGAGATTATAGCCACAATATGAAGTAACCGATTACAAGAACACGAGAATAAAATAATTTATAGAAAATGGAAATTTTATTATAATATGGAGAAATAATACAAAGACTATATGTTTACTATATTTCTAATTTCTTATTAAATCATAATGAATAGCGAACTATATGTACGAAACAAATAGGGGACATTCAAACTTTCATAGCAGAGTTGTAGTTGAAGTAGAATGCAAGAAACGGAGTCCAAAATGGAATATGAGACAAAAAAAAAATGCACGGAGGTAGAATAGGTGGGGCGGCACCTTGGCGCCATGAAGGCGCCAGCTCTTTTGCCCAATTTTGCGTGGGCAGTGTCAATCCGGCGTCTAGGCACCTTGTCTCCATCCAAAAACCTTCCAAATGTTTTTTTTCTTCATTTTAAAGTTCTTTTCAAGTCCAACACAAATTCCTACTCTTAATGGGCTTCTAAATAAAATTTTAATTTAGAATTCACCAAGCAAACTGGAATATGATTTCACAATAGCATTACAAATATGATTTTTCTTAACGTGCACTCTAATTAGAACTCCCAGTTATCTTTTCCAAAAAAATTGGGTCACGCCCAAATTCTAACATATCTACATTGACACGAATTCCACTCCAATAAACAAAACATCAAAAGAATTCTTCACCTACAAACAAATTTCACTGCAACGAATAAACTTGAACTCTTCAATGAAAAAACACAAATGAACTTCTCCATCAACAATTCCAACTGAGAATATTCTCTACCTCTAGTACCCCAACTATGGACAGAAGTGATATAATGACCACCAAACAAGGCCGAAACAAGCCCCGTGATAAATTTACAACTGAATGTATCAAAAGAAGGATTTTGGCCAGAATTAGCACCCTTAACCACATTCAAACCATCAACAAAATCAATAGAATTATACTTATGTGGAACCTTATGGCAAAAAAATAGGTCTATTTCTAACAATTGAATACAATGACATCGTTGATAATGGTGGCAAGATGGATTTACCCATATCTTTAAAATCAACTAAGATGTATTCTTAAACAAAGACCCCAAATTAGACCCCAACGGTACAGAGGCCAATTTAAAATCCACCTGAGTTCTTAAAATATGTCTATTACTTGAGAATTCTGTATCACCCTCTAAGATATATAAATAGAATTTTCTATGTCACATTAGTATAAAACGAGCTCCTTTGATAACTTTTAAAACTCTACCTTCAATAATGTACATATACCCTTTTAAATTAAGAGTACTTAAGGAGACAATATTTTTCTTCTGTGATGTGTCTCACTGCATCAAGTGTTCTAACCATCCCTTCTGTTACATGATAAGAATATAGACGTTGCTTCAGATGCAATTTGCTAGTAAAACTCTTCGTCCTCCATAATTGCTCCAATTTTAACTATAATACAGCATCTGACTTCTTTTTCAAAAGGTCCTAAAAATATTATTTCAAAGATGGAGATGTATTTGAGGTAGGGCCTTTCGATCCCTACGTTGTTTCTCCTCTATAGTCCAAGTTTCGGACATCTTGTCAAATCCCAACAACGTGTCGTTCAAATTCATTTGAGCGAGTACTGCTCGCATCTTTACCAGCCACAAAGAAAGTCTTGTATTGCGATCTAATGGCGAAATACCATACTTTATTGTTGCTATCACGAAAACCTCGATCTTCCCAAGAATTTCAATACCAAAAACTTTGATATCAATTGTTATGGACCGGAATGCTCTGATACCAATTTGTTGTGAAAAAATAAAAGATTAAAGTCACAATATGAAATAATTGATCACAAGAATACAAGAATAAAGTAATTTGCAAAGAATAGATATTTTATTAAAATATGGAGAAAGAATACAAATATTATGTGTTTATAATGTTTCTAACTTCTTATTAAATCATAATGAAGAGTCAACTATATTTAGGGAACAAATAAGGGACATTCAAACCCTTATAGTAGAGTTGTAGTTGAAGTAGAATGCAAGAAACAGAGTCCAAAATGGGGGGAGGAAAAAAAAAAACAGCTCAGGAGGCAGAATAGGTGGGGCAGCACTGAGGCGCCACTCTTCGAGCACCGCATCGCTGGCTCTTCTGCCCCATCTCCGTCCAAAAACCTTTCAAATGTGTTTTTCTTTATTCCAAAGTCCTTCAAGTCCAACACATATTCCTACTCCTATTGGGTTTCTAAATAGAACTTCAATTTAGAATTCGCCAAGCAAATTTTGAATAAGATTTCACAATAGAATTCCAAATAGAATTCTTCTTAATATGTACTTTAATTAAAACTTTCAATAATTTTCAACAAAGAATTCGGATCACACCGAAATTCTAACACAATTGATAGGTGAATAAGTTCATGATAGTTCCTGGAATTAAATGATAAACCAATTAAATTGATGTGCCATGTCACGGTGCTCAGTAGATAATTTCTCTCTCTTCACATATATAACATATACTCACTTGTTGTGTCCCTTTCTTTCCATTCCCTTTCTTTGGAGTTTCCATTTTCTTTGGAGTTCCTACTTCTTTTCATTCTTGTTTAACAAGGTTCCTGCCTTGTTAATTCTTGTGAAGTTTCTATATAATATAACCTACAAAACGAAATTCTCAATAGCCCCATCATTTCGTTCCTAGGAGTTTTGAGATACTTAGCAGCAACTAGCCTTGCCTTAGTGGTAGTTAGTGTAGAAACATACTTCAAAAGTGGCATAACATCCTTTTTCTTGTCCTCTATGATCTTCTGAGATATCGAGGAAATAACACGATTAGAACTGAACCTTCTAAAAAGGGGAGCTGAAAGTAGGCATTTTGAACTGTGGAGTAACTTATTTTGTCAAATCATTAGCAGATCACACCATTTCACCAACTAAATGCATATTTTAACTATCAGGGGTTAGAATCTGAAATATAGGGGATGTTTTCAACCTGATGCCTGTTTCAATTCATTTAAAAACTTCAAAACAGTGCATTTTCGTCTCCAACCTTTCACTTTTGCAGCACTCGTATCTAAGACGACGATTTGTGTATGGGATCACTAGTGTAGGATGGCAACGGGGCGGCCCCCTACCCCTCGCCGATCCCCACTTAAGGCTGGTGCTGTGCAATCCCCGCTCAGTTTACTGTTTTTATTTTTTCCTATAGTTTTAAGGTAATTTGGGTTGGGTAATCGATTCGGGGTTGGGATAAAAAGTTGGGCTAATGTGATTTTAAACAGATTTGAATTTTTTTTTAAATAACTAAATAATCTGAAGCACCAGGTCTCGGGGTTTTTCGGGTCAAGTTGTCATCATACACTAGTTCAAAAAAAGTAGGAGATCAAATATAAAATGTTAGTTAAGACGTATATACAAAACGAACATTAAGGTTTTCTCTAATGAGTGAGTGACTTGAAGCATTTTCTGTTGAGTAATTTTCGAAATCTTACATTTGAGCTCCTAGTGACAATTACCTTCATGTGGGTGAAAATATGGAATCACTTTATAGTCAATTCGAACATAGAAATTAGCAACGAGAAGAACAAAATTCTTATAAATTGTTTCAGAATTCATTTCTTCCTGGTGGTGTTGGTCACATTCTTTAAAAAAAAAAAAAAAAAAAAAAAAGAGGTTCCAAACTTCCAGGGTTAGAATTCAGAGCTAACTAAAAAAAATGCAGGGTTAGAATTCAAAGCTAACTGTATATAGCCGTTACAATCTGTCCTACGTGGACAAAATTATTGGTTTGATTTGTTAATGGAATTGGAGCTCTATTCTTTTAGCCCAAGCAACTTGGGCTTAAGGGATATTAACAAAAATAGCATTAAAGAAAAATAGAAATAACGTAACCTAATTTTCTTAAGTAATGACTATATATAATTACATATTACTCATGATTGCTTCTGATTAAAATCAAATTTTAATCTAAGTCAAAGTCAAACAATCAATATTAACCACATCTTTCATGGGTCCCATAACTTTTCAACCACACATTTCAAAAAATTCTATCACAATTTACTAAAAATCTAATTTTAATCTCAACCAAACACCCCTTGTATGTCTATAAATTGGAAATGCTATTTGTAAATTTCATGTACACAAGTTGACATTGTTTGAAGTGTAAAAATATTTTGAGTGCATTTGATTGGTATGGAATATATTTCCTAAAAAGGCAAATATTTTCCTTATTTTAAAAAAAACAAAAATCTACACCCACGGAGAATTAAAAAGAAGAAAAATTATGCATATTTTCAAAAGTTCAAAAATATTTTCAATAAAAAAAATAGTAATCAAACACTTCAAAGTATGAATTTAGTGAAAAACTGACATTTTTTCAAGAAAAACAAATGCAATCAAACACATTATTACTTTCTTTTCTCCCCTCAAAACCGAAGTCAGAAAATTTTCACATTGTTAACTAATATTTAGAGCGACTCAATCTCTAGCCGAGTTATACGGTTGCCTAAAGACATATTTGAAAAATACTTTTTTGAGAATATATATTTAGAAAATAGAAAAAAAAAAAAAAGTTATCATTCTTATAGGATGTATGATTTAAAATAATTTTAGTAAAATTTCTTCCAAACAAGCTTTGAGTTACGCCCAAAATCTTAGAAATTCTCATTACAAATATTTTATTGACGATGTCTCTAAATCTGCTTTTCCCTTAATGAATAACTGGAAAAAAAAAAAAAACTTATTTTAATAAATTTAAGCTATAGACATAATTTTGTATTGAATAAAGTGAGAATATTTAATGCAGAAGTCCATGGTTGACAAAATAATATTTAAATATAATAATTTAAAATGGAGGTTTAATAATTTTAAAAAATATTTTAATAAATTTAATTAATCAAATAAACTGATTAAATATAAAAAAAAGTATTTTAATAAATTTAGTAATTGAAATAAAGTAATAAAATATAAAAAACTAATATTATTTTTTGAAATTTTTGAGTTAGTAATATTATAAACATATATAGTTTAACAAATATACATTATTGATGAAAATTTAATCAATAAATAAAATTACAAATTTTAAATTAAATACTGATGAAAAATGTTATTAGCAATAAAATAATTCATATGTCTGTATAATTATACCAAAAAAGTAAAACGATATTTTAAACTTATTTGTTAGTAACTTATAAAAAAAAAAAAAAAATTATAAAATGAAAAAAAAAATTATGAATTTTTATTGTTCAATAGGTTTTATTTGTAAAATTGAGAGATATGCCGACTAAATAATTGATATATTTGTTCAATGAACTACAATTAGTATGATACAAAATTCAAAAATTACATAAATTATATGCTTAAAAATACTCAACTTAAAAATGAGTGCCTATAATTCTGGAAATTGATCCTTTAAATGTTTCAAATGAAATAATTATGATTTTTGAGATATTTCAAATAAGTATTGAAATTAGATTGTATATTTTTTTTAGGTAGCTACTTGATGAAATGTGGGAGTGCTATACTGTGCACGAGAGCCATCTCTTGTCTTGATTTTATTGTCATTTTTTTTTTTTTTTGGCCCTTTTCAACATTGCTCAATTTAATTTACAGTGACAAATAATATTCATATATATAGAGAAAACAGATTTACTAAACACCGTAAAACACTGATGACAAGACAAATTACGCTAAACATCGTGCTTAGCTTATATATGATAGGACTATTATATTAATCTGGACCCAAATGGTGTCGACAGTTGTAGAACAAATAGTAAAATTGAAATAAATAATTGGAAAAAAAATTTATTTAATTAATTTAAGCTAATTTTTGTCATTGAATAAAGTAATAATATTTAATGGAAAAGTCCATGATTGACAAAATACTATTTAAATATACGCTTGTATACAACATAAAAAAGCAGTGCCTTGCCTATAATTGTTGAAATTAATACTTGAATGTTCAAATGAAACAATTATGATTTTGAGATATTTCAAGCAAGAGGAAGATTAAAAAATTTAAAAATAATGTGCATCGCCACCGCACATTTACTAGTAGTACAAGAGCATATCCAATTATGGGATAAAATAGATCTAAAATGTGATTTAGATCTTCAAAGTGGTCGGAACATCTCCAATGGAGATATGCAAATTACATTTTTCGACAAAAAATGTAATACATCCACTAAAGGCAAAAGGTGAATTTAAATTTTTCAATGGAGCAAAATTTGAATTTAGATTCAAGGGGATGTAAATGAGAATGTAAAAGTGATTTTTGAGATATCAATTTACACCTAATTTTAAGTCACAATTAAAAATGCTCTAACTTTCATTTTGGACAAGAATAATGTTATTTAGAATGTCATTAAATTAATATATCATCTTATAAGTAAATACATGAATCTTGTTCATCGCCCATCACTTAAAAGACATGTAACATTATTCTTATTATTTATGCGATGCCACAAAAGTGGTGTTAGTCCACAATTCAACATGGGGGTGCTATATTGTGCAGGAGAGCCGTCTCTGCGTTCTCATATTATTGTCATTTTTGTTGCCATTTTCTACGTTGGCTCACAATTTAATTTACAATGACATATAACATTCATATATAGAGAGAGACAACTGATCTACTAAGCACCGTTAACATGACAAACTATACTATACATCGCGCTTAGCTTATATACATTAGAACTATTATGTTCATCAGGTCCCATATCGTGCCAGCAGTTGTAGAACAACTAGAGAAATTGAAATAAAAATAAAAGTTGTGATTTAGTTGAAACAAAAATAATTTATGTGACCCAATACAAACAGATTTATAAGTTGGAGTAACCTCAGTTAAAATTCCCAAACGTTGCATTACTGCAAGCAAATTACGAAGTACACCCTGTGATTATATCATAGATGCATCTTTAGTTTGTACTTGACAACATTGAACAATTATTTTTTAATCTTGTTCATTGTTGTCGAATTCAATATACTCAATATTGAAGACGAGTTTAGAGCAATTCTTTGTCGAATTCAATATGCTCAACATTGAAGACGAGTTTACAGTCTTGACAACACGAAATATGAAGATCCAATTCCCAGTTCATAAGTTAAATAACCTCCCTTCAAGAATTGAACATTTCACAAGTAAATGTCACCATCTACTTGTACAGTTGCTTGAATCTTCGACAGGCTTCCAAAATATTTTCCCGGTGTCCAAAGGCGCTGACCCTAATGAAACCTTCACCGCCAGGTCCAAAACCACTGCCAGGAGTAGTGACAACATGGGTTTTCTCCAGAATCTCACTGAACACGTCCCACGAGCTTTGGCCAGGAAAGTGGATCCACACGTATGGTGCATTTTTTCCTCCGTATACCTTAAAACCAAGTGAATTGAATGTCTCGACTATGATGTCAGTGTTTTCCTTGTAGAAACCAACCACCTCGTGCATGGCCTGCAGATGGCAACTCTTGTTTGATCAGTCGAAACATTGTTTTCGTTCCCCGACAACATTTTTCTTTCCTTTTTACTTATCCTCTTGAAATACTTATTTAAAATGTTTAGTCTTTCTTATACCACAAAAATACTATCAACTGGAAAAATATTCTGCAAAACACAGACTAACCTTGATGCCTTCGGGTGAAACACATGCCAGACCACCAGCTTGAGCAATGTTGGATGCACCATTAAAACAAGTGCAAACAATGCGGTTGAAGTCCTTGGCCACGGGAAATCCATCAGAATATAAAAGCTCTTTTGGAATTGCAGTCCAACCTAAACGAACTCCTGTGAACCCAGCATACTTGGAAAATGATGAAACTTCCATTGAAACCTGTGAGGCCAATAAGTTAAATAATTAGCTACGGACTATTTAAAAGAGATAAATCATCATAGGAATATGCATCTATCCTGAAAATGATTCATTTAAAGAAGCTGCTAAAAAACACACTGTTTGAATAAAATTCTATGCAAAATAACATCATCTATTCTTTTGTTCACATACTATGAACTAATAGAAGTATGGAACAACAGCATCTCTAGACAATTATTTTTCAAGTTCTACAAAAGATGGAAGTGGGAAACAGACTCAATAATTTACATCATAAACTGGACAAAGACTATAAGAAATCATCCCTAGTAGGAGCCCCTTGCATGAAACAAAACGTAAGGGAAAGAGTAACTAGATAAAATGAAGTGTCCAAACTTTAGAACTTGTTAATTGATTTGGGAAAATCCCAATTTCATATATATTCACCAACAAAATACACATATATATACATGCAGAGAATATTTCTCAAAAGAAAATAATCCGATCTAACAAGGAAATAATTCTAGACTAATACATCTACTATATACATCAAATTTACACCTAAATTAACGTACACAATTCATAACACTCCCCCTCAAGTTGGAGCATAGATATCAATCATGCTCAACTTGTTACAAATATAGTTTACTCAATTTTCAGCTGAGGCTTTAGTGAACACATTGACTAATTGATCCCTGTCCTGACATGCTTAATCAAAATAAAATAACAGTCTACATTTATGTGCTTTGTACTCTCATGAAATACCAGATTAGTAGCAATGTAAATAACTTCTTGATTATCAAATCATGAGCTCATAGAGTGGGACTTATCGATGTCAATAACCCCAAGTAGGTGACGTAGCCACGAGCACAAGTTACCTATGCCATAGCTCGATATTCAAATTCTGCACTTGATCGAGTTACAACACTTTGTTTCTTACTCTTCCAAGAAACTAGATTATCCCAAAAGAAAACATAATACCCGATACTAGAGCGTCTATCCACAAGAGAACCTACCCAGTCAGTATCTGAGAAACCCTCAATTCTACAATGACCATGGTCTCTATAAAGAACCCCACGCCCTGGAGCTCCTTCGAGATATTTTAGTATATGAGTTACAGCATCCCAATGTGAAGTTCTAGAAGATGACATAAACTGACTAAAAACACTTGCTGGAAAGGCAATATCTGGACAAGTAATTGTGAGATAGTTCAATTTTTCCACCACCCTCGTGTATTTGTTGGCATCAACAAACATATCTCCATTTTCAGCCCCAAGTTTCACATTTGGTATCATGGGGGCATCACCAGGTTTTGCTTCAGCTGAACTTGTCTCATCTAGTGGGTTTAGAACATACTTCCTTTTGAGATAAAAAATTCATTTACTACTTCGAGAGACCTCTATCCCTAAAAAATATTTCAAAGGACCGAACTCCTTTGTCTGAAGCCTTGTGCCTAGGAAAGCCTTCAGCATACTTATGCCACTACTATCACTACTATAATCATTATATCATCAACATATACCACTAACAAAATACACCCAACTGTTGATTATTTAAAGAATACTGAGTGATCATATGCACTTCTTTGTAAGCCAAATTCAATCACAACCTTACTAGGGCTTGTTTGGTACAAATTAAAATCAAATTTTAATCTAAGTCACAGTCAAACAATCAATATTAACCACATTTTTCATGGGTCATATAGCTTTTCGACCACATATTTCAAAAACTTCTATCACAATCTACTAAAAATCTAATTTTAATCCTCATCAAACACCCCCTAAATCTTCCAAATCAGGCACGTGGTGAATGTTTCAGACCATACAACGACTTTTGCAGTTTGCATACCTTCCTTGACTCCACATGAGCAACAAACCCTGATGGTTGCTCCATGTAAACTTCTTGCAAATCATCATGGAGGAATGAATTTTTAATATCCAATTGGTAAAGCGGTAACAGCAAGAGAAATGAATAACCAAATAGAAGCCAACTTAGCAACTAGAGAGAGTCTCAAAGTAATCCACACCATAAGTTTGAGCATACCCTTTAGCAACCAAACGAGCCTTCAATTGAGTAACAAATCCATCTGGGTTCATCTTAACAGTAAACACCCATTTACGTCCGATTGCCTTTTTATTGAGGGGTAAATGAACCAAATCCCAGGTATGATTATGTTCCATGGCCATCATTTTTCCCTGCATGGCCGCTCGCTAGCCACTATGGGACAAAGCCTCAGTAACAAATTTTGGCCACTCACTAGCCACTATGGGACAGCCTCAATAACAGATTTTGGTACTGACACACTCTCTAAAGAAGTAATGAAGGACTTGGAAGACTATGAGTTGGCATGGTAAGAAACAAAAGAAGAGAGGACAAGTACATGACTGTTTACCTTTTCGAAAGGCAATAAGAAGATCAAGACTAGGATCAGGAGAGGCTGGCAAATCCTGAAGCAAAGCAGCAAGTAGAGACAATAAGTCATGGTTTGTAGCAGGTGCCACCGGAGATTGCTGCACATGAAGAGTGTAAACATGTCGAATAGAAGGACAAGAAAAAACTGGTAACACAAGTTTAGTCACAGTGTAAACAACGAAATCATCTTTAGACTCAGACGAATTAGAAGATGCAGAAGCACTGGAAAAGGGTGTGGACTCGAAGAATGTGACATTAGCAGACACTACGTATCATCTTAAAGGAGAGAAACATCGATAACCTTTTTGATGTCGAGAATAACCAAAAATATACAGTTAAGAAATTTAGGATCAAGTTTGGAAACTTGAGGTCTCATATCTTGGACAAAGCACGTACACACAAATACTCTAGGAGCAAGAGAGAATAAAGTCTGAGAGGGAAATAAAATGAAATAAGGGATTTTACCATCTAAGACAGAGGAAGACAGATGATTGATTAAGTAACATGCAATAGAGACTGCATCTACCCAAATTTTTTTTGAAACTTTCATATGAAAAGAAGAGCTCGTGCAACTTTCAATAAATGACGATTCTTTCTTTTTGCCACTCCATTTTGTTGTGGAGTAACGATACATGAAGATTGTTGAAGAATGCCATTTTGAGAAAGAAATGAAGTAAATGTGGATGAGAAATGTTCCTTGACATTATCACTCCTCAAGATATGTAGAGATTTATCAAATTGAGAAATTAAAAATAGTTCTAATCAATTTTTCATAAGATATAACCAAGTAACCCGAGAATAATTATCCACAAAAGTAACAAAATAACGAAAACTGTTCTTAGTTAAAATAGGACAAGAGCCCCAAGTATCAGAATGTATTAAATCAAAAGAAAACGAAACCCGTTTATTCATTCTAGTAGATATGGTACCCTATGGTACTTTGCTAATTGACACAACTCACAATCTAATTAAGACATTTGACTAAGAGTAGGACATAATTTCTTCAAAACAGGGAGAGAAGGATACCAAAATGACAATGGAGCTGCAGAAGAGAATATGTACTCATGCATGCAATAAATCTTGTCACCTGTAGGAGAAGAGTCGAGCACATACAAGTCACTGAACTCACGCCCTCTACCAATAATATATGTAGTGATTAGGAAAGAAAAGAATACTACAATTAAGGGATTTAGTAATTTGACTCATAGATAAACGATTAAAAGGAAACTAAGGTAAACATAAGATAGAAGACAATGGTAGAGAGTTTGTTGGATGTGTTCTCCCGCATTCGACTATAGGAGTTGTAGAACCATTAGCTAAAGTGACACACAGTATATTAGAAGAAAGCTAAAATGATGAAAGTATACATGTATTTCCCAGTCATATAATCGGTGGCACCAGAATCAATGACCCAATTACGAGACGAGGTAGAAAGACACGCTATAGAATTACCCGTGTTGGCTAAAGTGAAAGTGGAAGGTGTAACAGGCTGTTGAGGAGTTGGCTGTTGAGAAGCATAAAATTGTGTAAGGCGAGCATATTCGTCTGCTAGAATCGTAATTTGATGTTGAGATGAAAGTGAAGTAGGTGTAGGTAGAAGACTATCCCGAGTAGCAACATTAGCAAATTTCATCATAGGAGTCTAACTTGTGTACTTTGCTAGTTTACCATTTAATTTCTAACCGTTCCTTTTTACATGTCCTTGCTCTCCACAATAATAACCACGAGAACCACCACTAGAGATTCTATCTCAACTACCTCCCCTCCTTTTTTAATACTGTAATTGTTATTTATCTTTGAATTTGTGCCAAATAGAGCTACCATCCCATTTGGGAGTGCCTCACTGGTAAGTAATTGAGTACGAGCCACCTCATATTCAGGACCCAAGCCTGCAAGAAAATACTAGACCACAATTTGTTCTTCTTGTTCATGTATTGTATTTACATCACTAGTAATAGGAAACATGGCCCTTTCTTTAAATGCCTGTTTTGCCTCAATATAATATTAAAACAGATTTTGCCCCATCTTTAACATTTGTTCATGAACATGCGATACATCATGTTTACTCGCATATCAAAATTCTAGATAGTCCCATAATTCTTTTATGGTATCCAATGATTAATGACATCGTCAACTGTCGAGTCAAAGGTATTTTGAATCTGATTAAAGAGTTTATCATCCTCCATCAACATTTTTTTTCGAATCCCAGGATTAGCATCAGATTGTGGAGGTGAACATCAGTAAAATGATCGCCCAAATCCACACTTACACATACCTGCAAACAATTTTCTTCCATTGAGCATAATTCCTACTACCCGTTAACTTTCTATTTGTGATTTTTAAGGATGGAATTGCTGTGATTTCATGTACCACTTTCGACCATGATTAACAGACAACTAGAAAAGACATCAAAAAAAGCAGTCCAATTAAACACCAAGGCAACCCAATAATAATGTAAGTCCAATAAAGAAGCAACCTAAACAAAATATGCCAATCCAAATATTAAAAAAATGGATGAAAGCCCAAACAAACTGATCCACTGGAATAAGGCATAAACTGATGAAATCCCAAATAGACCAGAACCAGTAGACTCCCTCGATAGCCAAAATCAATCGGTTGCTCCAATCGAATCACCCACCAAAGGAGAAATCGATACCATGAAGCCAAAGAACCTCTCACATGGACTCCAGTCACAGACCGCCACACGCATCAACAGCGAGAGGTGCTGACAGTCACACCAAAGCAGACCAAACTGCTCGAACCAAAAGGAACCCAAGTTAGAATCACACAACGGCCCTAGACGCTAGTTGCGGAGTAGTTTCCACCACGACCGAAGCCTCTTCTGATCTTCACCCACCAATAAGTGACACAGGTAAGTGTCGGTTTATCACCAAAAGTACTGACCAAACCTTTGCCACCATTGGGAACAAACCCACAAATTTTGAGAAACTTTCAAACCCAAATTTAGAGAAATAGACTCTGATACCATGTTGATTGATTTGGGAAAATCTCAATTTCATATAAATTCACCAACGGGTTACACATATATATACTTGCCCAGGATATTTTTCGAAAGGATATAATCCTATCTAACAAGGAAATAATTCTAGACTTATACACCTATTGTATACATCAAATTTACACTTAAATAATGCACATAGTTCATAACAGTACTTAACTAAGCTATCATCACGTGTGGTTACATTATAAGGCATACTAGAATAGAGACCAAAAATTAATGATAGTAGAATTGCACACTAGAACACAATACATAGTAGAGAGATTTAGGCAAAAATTTCAGACTTACCTCTTTGGCTCCAGGAATCTCAAAAATAGACCTAGGGCTATCATCTGAAACGTACATGGCATAAGCAGAATCATAGACTATGATTGACCCATTTTCTTTAGCGAATTCTACCAATCTAGTCAATTGCTCCCTTGTAGCAGCATAACCAGTTGGGTTATTTGGTGAACAGAAAAATATGATGTCGGTCCGACGAGTGGCGGACAAATCAGGAAAGAAACCATTTTCTGGGGTACACTTCATGTATTCAATATTTCCGTACTTCTCAACATCTTTCTGAAACTGCCCAGTCTGGCCCAAAATAACACTAGAATCCACATAAGCCTACAATACAAGATCAAGAATCTAGATGTTATGAGAACTTGGGAAGGGCAAAGAGAAAGAGCAAAGCTTTTAGGCGTGCAAAGATTTCTGTTTTCCACCTTTCTTTAACTCTAAAATCATTTTTCAGCCCAATAACTTGAATTCTCAAACAGCTGTTTTTCCAAGAATTTTTTTTTCTTTTTATTTTAAATTGAAGTCTTCAGATTAAATATCAAGCAGATCGAAAATTTCTAATAAGTTTCATAAAAATAAGCTCATTCCACTTGGTGACATCATTTTATCTTTTGATTACCAGCTAAATAATCAGAAACACATCACAATATCTTGACATTCAGGCTTTCAGCCAAAAAATTTCCAACGTGCATGTCAGTTATAACCTACATTAATTAATCTTTAAACTCACTTAGCCCTTAAAAGATTAGCAAGTTGAATCATAAAATATAAACTGCTTAATCATTAAGAGTTCATCTAGAAGCTATAAAAACGGTTGGGTGGATCTACTTGGAAGCAATCATCGTCAATGTAAACTAGCTTTACATTTTAACACTGCGTATTGTAACAGCCTGAGGGATGAGAGAGAGCAAATGCAAACTTCATGACAGATTTATGGACAGTTTACTTTGATTTGACCAAATATAAACATTATATATTTACCGGATATGATGGGTCTTGCACAGCCATTGTCACTTTGGATCCAAAAAGTACCTGCAAAGAGAGGAGAAAGTGTAATAACTGTGACTCGATTCTATACAGTAGAAAGGAGGCAACATTTGTGGTGCTATAAAATTCTAAGTAAATATCTATCAATTGGCACATTACAATTATATGAGACAAGAAATATATTCGTACTTGAAGGCGAGATATGTCACTTTTTGCACCATCTGACACAAATACATCATCTTCTTCTATGCCGAGGTTTTCATAGTAGGTTTTAGCAATAGCAGCTCTCAATTGCTGTAAAAATCAACAGGTGCTATCATTAACATTTGTTATCAAAGAGATGACAACATTGAAATTTCATTTACAGTTAAGACAGTTCTCAACCAGTTAATAAACACAGAAGAAAAGTCAGAAAAGCTGGAAGAAGAGGAAGGAAAAATATATCAGACAATGAACATAAATATCCAAATTCTTCATGAAAGACAAGCACAAATATGAGAAAAATCAACAACAAATGAAGGGCATCACATACTTTTTCACCTTGTTCAGCTCCATAACCAGAGTATCCCTCTACTGTTGACAATGCATATGATCTCTGACAATAAATGTCATAAAAATGAATTACTGGTTGTAAACAAGCTAAACAACATAAATATATAGACAGTATTTTGTAAGAAAATCTTAATAAATACATTAGAACTACAAGAAATTGTTTCCAATAAACTTGGTGTTGGAAACATAAATGTATCGAGTAACACAGAAATTAGAAGACTTCAATTTAAAAATTCTTTACAATACCGGGAAAGTTCAGAACCGTCACAGATAGCAGTACCTTTGCCATGGAAGATGTAATAACTTCTGGAATAGGCTCAGTAGTGTCACCAATTCCCAGGCTTATGACTTGAGCATCAGGATATTTCAACATGTGGGCCGTCCTCTGTCTTGCTATCTAACCAAAGAGAAACACTAGTAGTTTTACCATTTTTTGTCTTAAAAGTAGAAAAAGAGATTGGACATTAACAAATAGCTAAAAAAGGAATCCATATAGAAGTGCCATCATCATGTGATGGCAACTACTATAATTGCACATTGGGGCCAAAATTGCATCAATATTACTGCCACTTCTAATTAATTGGAAGAACCCCACACTGCAATGCACTTATGGAAACAAACAACATACCAGTTTTTAAGAGAAGATAATTTCGTTTAGAAGAAAAAACATACAAAAAAGACACAGGACAAGCATTTTGCATGTAAGTGTATTCTATAGAACTGCATGTAAGTATATTCTATAGTACATAAAGATACGAGAAATATACTTCAGTAATTCAAGTATATATCATAAAGAATAATAAGGTCAGCACTACAATTGAATGATTCATTCTACAACAAGGAGCATCACATGAATCGTGTCACATACAGCATTCAGAATCAATGCTAGCAAAGTTTTGAACTCTATTTAACAGATTGCTTAATAAACATATGGTAGAAAAAGAGAGTGCAAAAACAGACCTCTGGAAAAAGGTAGCCAGCTTGAAGTTTTCCCATGTTTTCATTGCGGGAGACCTTTGTCTTGTAAGCTTAAATAAAACGCATCCCAAAGTACAGTATCATCAAATGTCAGGTCACAAATAAGCATATACATATATATTAATTTAACATTACCAAACATACAGATATACATACGTAGGTAAATATGTATTTTCTCAAAAAGACTTTAAAAATAAGAAACTTCGGTGTAACCCCAGAATGCGGGGAGATGAATCTAACATTAGGGCCATGAAAAGTAAAGCTCTGCCTGAACATCTCCTCACATAATTCTCCTAATATATAAGTAAAACTGAAACAAGTGAAACAAATGCATGAAACTTTAGGCACTGCGCCGAAGTTACCGGAATAACCATTTCCTGCTTCAACTGAATAACAAACAGAACACAGCCCAGGTGAAAAAAAAATACGAAATCATATTGAAAAATGAAGCAATTGATACAAATGCATGAACTATTAGGCATACGATGAAAATTACAGGAATCACCATTACTCACTTCTACTACTTAAAAAACAGAGCACAGCCCAGGTGAAAAAAAATAATACCCAAATTACATTTAAATTACACGGGCACAAAAAATTGTCAAATCAATACCAGTTATTTCAGCTGAGGGCGTGGCAACACATTCGATAACCACATTGATTCTCCCTGGAATTGCAACATTATTCGACCTGCACAAGAACACAGTAAAATTACAAACAAACGCTTCCACTAAATCGGGGGAAAAAAAAAACCATCGTGAAAAGAAGAGGCACTTGATGCTTTTGAGATTGTTGTGGCCCAGAAACGTCGAAGATGATGAGGAAATTGAAGTTGAAAGGCTCTGATGAATTACAGACATTTTCTTTTCTACCAAGAAACTGAGGGAATAAACGAGCCTTTGTATGTGTTACACTGAAAGACTGATGAGTTTCACTGATTCTTGATAACAAAGTGAAGAAGCGAAGAAAGAGTGGCAGTTACCAATTGCATGCTTATTTAAGCCGCCGTTACACTTAAAAAACCCTAGATTTTTGGGCATTGAAGGGGGTTGACCATTCGATTACTTTTTTCTTTTCATAAAAATGATAAGCCTTTTTTTTCCCCCCACTATACTGACTTTTAAATGTATGTCAGAGAAAATTGCAAAAAAAAAAAAAAATTATTTTTACATAGCCATTTACAAAAATATCTAAAATCTGTTCAATGTCAATTTTACTATAATTTGAACAAAATGCCCTCATTAACAATTTAAATTTAAATTTTACAATGATGACAAAATAATTCATATAATTAAAAATTATATTGGTCAATAATAATAACTTAACATATGACGTATACTACTTATTTCAAAAAGTATCATATCAATCATGTATTAAATATCTACTTCTCTCTATAAGTGAGTAAATAAAATATTTATGAAATGTCGAGAACTACAATTAAAATGTCAAGAATTTTATGAAATGTAGAGAACTCTCATGTTCAAAATGAAATCTCATTCTAAACAAATGAAATATCGTTGAGATAAATAGAATTTAAATATCGATAACAACTTTTAAAATATTGAGAATGTCATGAAATGTCAAGAACAACAACTATTAAATACAACTTATCGACAAAAATAAAATTTCAAAGATAAATTTCATTTTACCGAGAATTTTGGAAAGCCTAATCAACTCACAAATTTGTATACAATTAAATTTTTCAAAATGAAATTATATAATTTTCTTATAAATTGGAAGCATATAGTTATTTTTTAGTGTTAATGACTTTTCTATTTCATTTTATTCATTTTTTCTCAAAATTATTGGTCAATACCTAATAGTTAATTAAAGCAAATGAATCTATTAGGTATTATCTAACATTGATTTAGCTTCTCGTGGAAGCTACTTGTTTTTATCAAAATTCGTGACAAATTGAAAAAAAAAAAAATTTGTTTCATTTTTTATTAAGAGTATAATAGACAATTCAATACCAATTTGGTCATTTTTGCAAGAGTTATCAAAATTATACACTTTTTAATTGACAAACATGAAATTAGACATTTTTTTTTTGTAAATTCTCCATTATGTTATATAGCCCTGTTGGACAATCATAATTTGAAATTTTTTTTCTACATACTAATTTTTTTAGCACACATTCACACAATAAAATATTCTGCACGTAAATTCAGATTTTTTTTTTTTACTTTTTAACCACACATTCTCCAAAAAATCATTATTCAAAATTTCATTTTATCCAAATAATGGTTGTCAAATGGGGGATTAATTAATTTGAATTTAATTTCTTTTAAATGTAACCAAACATGGTCTTTATGTAAAAGGAGAATGTGGAAGTAGTTTAGGTAAATGATTTTCCAACTTCTATGGGAAGATATGCTATGCCTCCATTTGACAACAATTTCTACGTATTCATTAACCACACATTCAAAGAATAAAATATTTTGTACGTGATGCTACCAAAGATCGTACATGTTGATTTTCGAGCTCGACGACTGAGAATAAGCACAAACAAGATCTTCCAGTACCTGAAACAAAGCCCCTCCGATGATTAAGTCAAAGAGAGAATTTGAGAGAATATAACCCTCCGATGCTTAAGTCAGAGAGAGAATTTAAGAGAATATAAGTGCTGTATATTGTGTAAAAACTTACCTTGATAGTGAATCATTATGATGTATTTATAGAGGTAGGTGGTGGACTCCTAGTAGGACTACAACATTGAGATTTCTAGGAGTTCCAGTGCAATTGAAAGTCGTGATTGAATTGGTTTTGTATTATTCACGTGTCTGGATAGAGGTGAGATTCTGGTGGTAGAATCATATCCGAGTAAGGTAACATATTACCAGCAGGGCTTTGTACCTAGGGTAGGACAGATCTTGGCATGAAGTGGGGTCCTGAAAAATTAGGGGCTGCTTGGTCTGACGTTTTAGCCGTGACTTCGAGGTAGACGTTGGAGATTAAGGAAAAGTAATCCCGAGGAAACATGATCGAGGACGTCATACGTGTTGAGACCAAATTGGACCAATTCTCCTCGGGCACATATGCTCGATCTCCCAAATTAGTGTATCATCAGTACGTAAACCTAAAAAAATTTCGTGTTTTTTAACCACACATTCTCCTAAAAATTATTATCTAAAACTTAGTTTTTTTTTTTTTTTTCAAAATAATGGTTGTCAATCATGGACTATATAAAGTTTTAAAAAGTTGGAATTTGAGAAGCAAATTGTTTACTAACTTCAAAATGAAAAGTATGATGAGAACTATCTACATATATTGTTATGAGAGTAGTTGATATTGGCTTGGAGAAATTGAGGGAAACGTTTTAGGTATAAAACCTTTTTTAATTTTGAAATAGTGAAAATCCTTTTACTTTATTGTTTAGATTCTCCATGTCACTAAAATAATTTAGGAGTGCGGAACATACATTCATCCATTAAAAATGAAGAACAATTATTGGATATTCATTATGGATCTTGAATTGCATATTCTTGATTAGAAGGTTGGCTTCTTGATACACTTTTTCTTGTTATTTTTGTATTGATAGGATGGTACAAAGAACGATAAGTCACGTACGAATTGGGATCATACAACCCAAATGAATCGAGTCTCTAAATATATTTAGGCTCATACCATATTAGATGCCCAAAGTTCAATTATTTTAATTCTTTATTAGATCATTTTATATGAATTTAACTTTAAGATATCCTTTAATACATAATTAATTACATATTTAGGCCCACATGATAAATTAAAACGCAACAATCTCTCACTTGAGTCGCATATCTTACTTTATAAATGTGCATAATCTTATGAGTTCGAAACTTTTGCTATCATAACCAAAAGTATTTCTACCTAAGGGGAATAATCTAATGAGTATCGGTGTTCACCTTATGTTAAACACCGATAATATATTATATTAATTCATTGCTGGATAAAGATTTGATGGGTCTCAATAATTGAATTAAATTTATTATATATATAGATTTTATACAAAAATATGCCATATAGAAAAGTGTAAGAATGTAAAACTTTTTTTTGGGGAAATTTTCTTTATTATTTATAATTATATAATGAATTTTTTTGCGCTCGCCAAATCGGGCATTAGGCAACCGCGTACTCCACCTATTAGTGCCGACACTACCCCTCGACTCTCACTCTTCAGAAAGAATAATGGCGTCTAACATTGTAGATATCCCTTATGTAGATCCCAAAAGAGAGTTGGAATTTGCTCTTGAATCCTTCTGGGATGGCAAGAGCAGTGGCTGATGAGTTGCAGAAGGTGGCAACCGAACTAGGATATCCATTAGAAGCAAATGGCAAGTACAAACATAGCAATACAACCCCCCTAATAGACATGTCTAAGCAAATTGAAAGAAGAGAAACACTAAATATTTATTGGTTATCTTGTCCGTTTCTATTCAATATATAGAGGATATCACACATGCCATTATCAAATATTAGGGCTGAACAACGAAATCGTCAAATTGAATCGAAACCAATTTTTTGAAACCGTCGATTTGATTTCACGTGGATCCGTCAACGTTTTGATTTTGAATTGAACCAAATCGCTTCGAAATAATTTGATTTGTGTTTCAATCTTTATCTTTTGCAAACCGTTTTAAACCGCCAAACCTTTTACAAAATTTTTTAAAAATAAATTAGTCTAAATTTTATCCAAACCAATTAAAACTAAACACATTCCAATTACAAAGATATACTTATGTTAGACATAATTCAATTAAACTCAATGCCCAAATAGACAATTATACATCTCAATTAATTAATTAAATCATAACTAAATACACATCAATCATCACAATTGTGAATGTAAAAACTCTCAAATTGGGTAAAGTGTTAAAAACTGCTGCTAAACCATCTTCTTCGATCGTTCATTACAATTGGAAAGACATTTACATTTAGATTTTAATTCAAACTTCACATTTTATTTCCATCTATTAATATTTTTCTTGATTTTTGCCTAAAATTTCAAGTTAGTTTATCCAATTTTTTTTTATCTTTTGCTAATTATTTGCTACATTTTTATTGGTAGTTATGCTGTTTTGTTTTAACTATTGTCGGGTTCCCTTAAATTTTTAGTGACAACATTTTTTTTTATTTGCATCACAATTTCATGTTCAAGATACTCAATTAATTTTTTTACATTTAACTTAGTTTCTAAATATATTGTTAATTGCTAAAATGATTTGGTGGATTACTTAAATGATAGTTTTGAATATTTGACCAATGAACATTTCGACATATTACTTCGGTGAAAAATGAATGGAAATAAATACAAGATCGTCTTTCAAATTGCTAAAGATGTGTTATGTAAACCCCCAAATTTTATAAATTCAAGTTGATACAAAAAAAAAAAAATATTCTTAATAATTTAATTATTTATGAATTTGTGTATGAATTAGTTGACTCAAAATTGATTAGTATTTTCCCGTATTCTTTAATTAATTTATTTATCACCTAACTGGCATACAACTTAGACTCAGAACTAATTTGCTCACTTGAACAGCAAGTGCATGAAGATTAACGAGCACACAATATTTAAAAGTAGGAAACATAAGCATTGTTCTGTCGGCATTAAAAGACAAATAATATTTACCACAAATGGCGATAAATAAGCAAACTTCCACCATCAAATCAACATAAGAAAATACATAGCCAAATACAATCATGTTTCAAATTCATAAACAATTACTTATATGATAAAAATAATAAAAATAATAAAAATTTGTCTTATTACACGGGATTAATTTATTGAATTTCATAAATCCTGATCCACAACTGCACATCATCGCTCACTAATCAACGATACATTCTAACATGTGAGAAGTAGGGGAAAATTGTGAGTACATGAGAATACTCAATAGGACAAAAAATAATGGTACAATGTCGGATAAAAAATTTAAACACATGTGTCAAAAATATTATACCGTCATATATTTTTATAAATCGGTAAGAGCTCAATAAATATCACATCTTTTATATTAGATGGCCAAAACATATCATGTCATATTTTTAATTTTCAATAGCATAATAATTTAACAACATGAAAAAAAAAAATTAAACGAAACAAATTACTTGAACATCGTAATCCTACCTTAGTAACAAATAAATTATTGAAAGAGAAAAACCAAAGAAAAACACGCTCCAAACTTATTTTCTGCAACAGCCTTGCACACGCAGATATATCCCATTCAAAATCAAAAGAAATCTACTTTATCTCTCATTAACCATACATACACGTGGCTTTATCCTTAAGAGTTAGGAAACCAAATTTATTCAAATACTAAATAAATGACAACTTCTTTAAATTTAAGTAATTTAAGTTTCATTTATCCGAATTAACTTTTTTTAAACCTAAAATATATTATTAAATACGAGCTATCTAATGAGTCCAATATTAATATACTTATCATCGCTCCATCAAAATCTAAATATTTGACCCAAATAAAATTTAATTAACACATATATCACTTTAGTCTTCCAAAATTCCAAAATATACTATCTAGAATAATTAAATTTTATCCTATGAAATTTTCGGGACTGTACAATCTCTTCTCCTTAAATATTTTAGTCCTCGAAAATTACATAGATCAATCGAAGAGTTCTGGATGCTTGGTTTTAAGCTCCTTTTCCTTCGCCCAAGTTGACTCGTTAAGTATATGATTTCGCCATTGAATCTTGACCAGGATAACCACTCTATTTCTTAATTGGTGCACTTTTCTATCCAAAATCATTGTTAGGACTTTTTCATATGATAAGTCTTTTTGTATTTCCAAAGTTTGATAACTTACCCCGTAATTGGGGTCATGAATATATTTTATAAGCATCAAAATATGGAATACATTATGTACTGTTGCAAGTTCGGGTAGTAAGGCAAGTCGGTAAGCCATAATGTTAATCATTTAAGAATTTCGAAAGGTCCAATGGTCGTGATCTTAACTTTCCCTTCTTACCAAATCTAAATGCGCCATTCAATGGTGCTATCTTTAGAAAAACTTTGTCACCCACTTGAAATTTCAAATTCCTTCTTCTACCATTGACATAACTTTTCTGTCAGTCATATGCTGCCTTTATTCTGGTTTTAATAATGTCAATCGTCTTAACTGTTCGTTCAATGATTTCAGGACCCAAAATTCTATTCTCTTCGATCTTGTCCCAATGGTTAGGGGATTTTCACTTCCTACCATAAAGAGATTCATAGGAGGTCATGCCTATGGTGACCTGAAAGCTATTATTGTAAGTAAATTCCACCATCGATAGATGTGCCTCCCAACTATCGTCAAAATTCAAAACACATCCCCGTAACATATCTTCAAGAGTTTGAATGGTTCTTTCTTACTGTCCATTCGTCGTGAGTGATAAGTATTACTAAACTTTAGTTTCGTCCTCATGACTACCTACAAACTTCTCCAAAATTTTGATGCAAACTTTGGGTTTCTATATGAGACAATGGTGATTAGAACTTTAGGCAATCTGACTATCTCTCTAGCATATAACTGTACGAGTTGCTCCATATTGAAATTTACTTTGATTGACAGAAAATAGGCTGACTTCATCAAACGATCAACTACTACCCAAATAGTATTGTGACCTCTTACTGATCTCGAAAAACCTAACACAAAGTCCAACGCTCTGTGTTCCCATTTTCATTTTAGAATATTCAACGGTTTCAGTAGTCTTGATGGCCTTTGATGTTCTGCCTTGACTTACTGGCTGGTAATATATTTTTCTACGAACATACCAATTCATCGTTTCATGTATACTCCACTAAAATGTATCTTGAAGATCTCGATACATTTTCATACAATCTGGATGTGCAGCAGACTGGGTGGAATGAGCCTCTTCCAATATCTCGTTTCTTTCAGCAAGTTATCTGCAGATACTTTAAATCCTATACGTTTGCTTGTACCAACCTCATCCTTAATCTTCTGTAGAAATGGATCATTATCACGTGCTTCATTGACGATCCCAAAGAGTAGATTATAAACGCTTTTATTCTCGCTATAGTCTGAGTCGACGTGTGATGACTTCCAATCTCAATTTCTCAAAGTCATTTATCAAGTGTTCCTGCACCATGGGTAAAGCTGCTAACTGCGAACCTATCTTCGTGCTTAAGGCATATGTGACAACATTAGCATTTCTCGGATGGTAAAAAAATTGTACAGTTGTTCACGAAAATATGTTTCGA
>CAIGRN010042091.1:0-10233 GCA_903798345.1 Fraxinus anomala
AATTATTAGAGGCGGATGGGCTAGGCTGCAGCTCCACTCCATTTTGATTTTTTTTTTTTCTTTTTTGGTTTTTTATTTGTAATACATGTTTGAAAAAAGGACAGCCTTTGCCCAAAAATAAAATAGGGAAAAATTCATATATCAGGTCTTAAGTATATTCGAATTCAATTTTAAAAAAAAATATTTAAAAAATCAAAATTCAAGTGATAATTAATAAAATTAAATATAAAATAATTCTCATCACTATAAACTTGTGGTGACTCCGGTAGTGAGAGGGTGTGAGAAGAGAGAGTGGGTGCGGCGGTAGTAATGGTCTCCGGCAGTGGACATCTCACAGCGATGGAGCACCATTGCACAGCGGTGCGCATCATTGTAAGCTCGTGATATCTTCAGTAGTGAGAGAGAGTGGGAGCAGTAGTGGCGATGGTCTCCGACAGTGGATGTGGCAACACCACCAAATTAGGGAGTGTGGGTTAGGTTGAGAGAGTGAGAAGAGAAAAGATGGAGATAGAGAAGATAGGGAAATAATTTTTAGGGCTTGGGATGAAATTGGGTTGGATTGGGATAGATTTCATAGAATTATTATTAGTAAATAGTTAAATTATCACCTGAATTATGGATAAGTAAACCATATGTCTGATTTCCGAATTACAATCTTTAAAAACCTATCCTAGCGTAATTTATAGAAAAAATACTGCCTAGATCTTAAACAAATTAGCCCAAGTCCCTAGTCTTAAACCTAAACTCACCTAATGTATCACTTTATCCCCCAAAATTCATAATTCAATTGAATTTTGAAAATCCATAATTCAATTGAATTTTGAAAATCCAATTCCATTCTAAATTATACACATTCGTGATTTCACCCAACCCTGTCCCAGTCTATGAAATTTTGTCACCAANTTCTATTGCTTTAAAAAAATAAAAATAAAAAATAAAAAAATCTATGTTTGGGTTCCAAGAAAAATATATAGGAAATGAAAGAAAAATACCTAATTTATATATTTTGAAGCTTATTGTATTAACTTGGTGAATTTTCCGTTTCTTCGTCTTTGGCGTGGCGGCGTCCACTCTCGGAAGCTTTCTTCCAACTTTTTTTTCCTTCATCTCAAATTTTTTTTTCCCAATCAAACTCCCAATCCATAATAAAGTTTGATTCTTATCCATTAAGACTATCAAACCAAGACTCCCTAGACTTCATTTATCCAATCGAACACTAAATTATAAGGAATTTGGGTCATTTCATAACAAATTTCCATCTTGAACCAAATTTCAATACAAGGAAATCCAAAATACATTTCCAAGTAAACATCACTCCACCTCTTCCAAGCAAGCCCCTATGGGCTAATCAATGTCATTCACCAACTAAGTTCAAGCAATGCTCAAATTTAGTAAAAAGAAGTGGTTTTGTCAACGTATCAGTAGAATTTTTCTTGGTTTCAACCTTACTACAATATCACTACAAGCAATTACTTCACACACAAAGTGATACCTCTCATCAAGTGCTTAGTCCTCTCGTAAAACATCTGATTTTTAATCAGAAAGATAGTACTTCGAATTCACAGTATAACGTAGAAATCTACAAGTCTTCACTAATTCCACAAAACAATCCCTTAACCACATAGTCTCCCTACATGCCTCTATAATGGCCATGTACTTTGTCTCTATTGTAGATAAAGCTACTATATTCTGCAAAGTAGCTTTCCAACTGATAGCACATTGATAGCACATTCTCCAAAGGTAAATACATACCTTGTAAGTGATCTCATCTTATCAAAACCCTCTACTAGTCTAAATCAACATACCCAATTACTTAAGTATCTAAATATCAACTGCACTCCTTTTCAATGTTCATTGTCAAGATTGCCATGTATCTACGAATTACATTGACTGTATTTTCCAAATATAGTTTTGTACAAATCATAGCATACATAAGTGAACCAACTGCACTGAAATAAGAAACCTGAGACATATAATCAATGTCTTCATCTGATTGAGGACACGAGCCACATGATAATTTAAAGTGGGCAGCTGATGGAGTACTGTCAACCTTAGCATTCAGTATATTGAACATTCAAAATACATTCTCAATGTACCCCCTTTGACTTAAATACAATATGCCAGCTTTCATATCCCTCAAGATTTCCATACCAATAATCTTTCTTCCTCTTCCTAAGTCTTTTATCTCAAACTCTTTACAAATCCGAGCTTTCACTTTTTGTGACCTCGGTTTTATCCTTAGCTGCTATGAGCATATCATCAACATATAACAACAAAAATGTAATCAATCTTTCATCTTTCTTTTCTGAAGTACACATAATTATCATAACTACTTCTAATGAAATTATGATTAGTCATGAATGAATTGAACCTTTTATATTACTGCCTCGACAATTGCTTAAGTATATCCAAGGACTTATTCAAAAAGCACACATAGGTTTCCTTATTAAAAAATATGAAATCATCTGGTTGTTACAAGTAACTCTCCTCAAGTTCTTCATGTAAGAATGTTGTCTTGACATCCATCTGCTCAAGTTCCAAATCATTCTTAGCCACAACCTCAAGTAAAGCTCTAATTGAGCTATGTCTTTGCTACCAATTTGGCATTATACTTCGTCTTTTTGATACCCAGTGTCCCTTCATTTCTTATGAACACCCACTTGCAGCAAACAACATTTTATCCTTAAGTAATTTCACAAAGTCCCAAGTACTATTTTTATTCAATGACTTCATCTTCTCCTGCATAGCAATCAACCAACTGCTAGAATCACTGCAGCTAACTATCTCGAATATGTAGCAAGCTCCTCGATGGAATCAATACTATCAGGTACACTCAATGCATAAGCTACTAAGTCTGCCTCTCCGTACTTTTGTGGAAATTTAATATGTCGCGAGGTCTATCAACTTTGAACTAGACTGATCTATATTAGACTGTTCTGAAACCTCTTATTGTGCTCTTAAACCTATTTCTAGCTCCACCTGAGTTGTATGATTATGTTCCTCAGTTTTACCAGAATCCCCATGAGGTGAACCATGAATCATAGCAAGTTCATCAAACACTACATCTCTACTAACCACTATTTTTCCTGTCTCAGGACACCACAACTTACAACCCTTCACGCCTGATTTATACCCAAGAAATATGCACTTTCCAGACCTAAACTCCAACTTCCCATTATCCACATGAGCATAAATGGAATACCCAAATATTTTCAAATAAGAATAACAAGAAGGTTTACCAAACTACCTCTTTTGGTGTCTTTTTCTCAATGGCCACTGAGGGTGAGCGATTAATTAGACTAGTAGCTTCAGCCCAAAAAGTCTTAGTCAACTCAAAATTTGAAAGCATACAACAAACATTTTTCATCAAGGTTCTATTTATCCGTTCTACCATACCATTTTGTTGTATAGTTCAAAGCATTGTCAAATGTCTCAAGATGCATTCAGCCCTACAGAAGCTATTGAATTTATCTGAACAAAACTTCAGGCCATTATCCATTCGTAAGCGTTTCACCTGCTTTCCTATCTGCTTTTCTATTATTGTTTTCCACTCCTTGAAGGTCATAAACATATCACTTTTTTATTTTAAGAAGAATACCTAAACATTCCTAGATAAATCATCAAGCACCCTAACCAGTCCTCAAAGATCTAAATGGATATACTCAAGTGTTCCCTTCATGTTGTGTCGTCTTTAGTAAATCTAGCTCTTTTCTACTTTTCAAAGACACAATGCTCACAAAACTTTATCTTACTAGTCTTCTACCATCAAGAAGTCTCCTCCTACTCAACTCTGTCATACAACAAGAGAACCCCAGCTCACTTTCAAAACTCTACTTTCACCAGTGTATATATAACCCTTTGAGTTAAATGCACTCAAAGATATGAAATTTCGCTTCAGTTCTGGAATGTGCCTTACATCTGTAAGTGTTCTAATAGCCCCATAAACATTTTGATTATGACTGTACCAACTCCGACAATTTTACAAAGAGCATTGTTTCCCATAATCATCGTACCTCTCAAAATAGTTTCATATGTTGTAAACTAGTCCATGTTGAGATACATATGAAAACTACACATCGATTCAAGAACCCATTCCCCCCACAAGGTTTGGAACTCATGTCAGAAATCATAAGAAAACTCTTATTTAATTTTCTCATCTTCCACAACATCAGTCTCTGCTGTGTTTACAGGTTGCTTTCCTTTATCAGTAGCACTAGTAGCCTTATTTTTGCTTTTCAAAGTATAGTAATCAATTCTAATATGCATCTTCTTCTTACAAAAGTGGCATGTTTTCTCTGCATGTCTAGATTTCAATTTCTCCCTCATATTTCTAGCCAGATTTGTATCTTAATTTCTCCTACGAACAACCAGGTCTTAGATAATAAAACGGCATAGACCTCATCTACGGTAAGAGTATCCCGACTATAGAGAATAGCATTTATAAAAGTCACATATGATGGCGGCAAGGAACAAAAAAAAATTAGCGCCAAGTCCTCATCAACATACTTAACTTTCCATGTCTCCAAATTAGCCATGATTTCTTTGAACGTAGTTAAGTGATCATCCATGACACGCCTTCGGACATCCGATGAGAATATAAGTACTGTGTTAAGTGTAACTTACTGATCAAGCTCTTGCCATACAAATTTTCTCTAATTTTAACCACAATGCAGCGACACTTTTCTCATTTAGAACTGAAGAATCTAATGATATATGCAGATGAATTTGGGATTTGGCTTTTCGAATCCTGTGCTACTTTTCATCTTATGTCCAGGTTGAAAGCATCTTATCAAAGCGGGCAATGTGATAAATATATTTTATACACTTATTCAGGCTTTAAAATATTGACATTCCATTGTTCTTTTAATAACTTATAGCCTAATCTTGTATATATATTTTTTATTAGAAGAAACTCAATGATTGGATTTGAAAATAGAATAAATGAGCGAAAAATGACCAAAAAAAATGTGAAGTCCAAAATTTGGAAACCAAATTGTAAATACTCAATAGTTGATTCAGACCACAAGACGATACTTGAAACTAGGAGTCAATTGGATGCAATTTGAAGTTTAAAAAAAAAGAACGAAATATGATCAAAGTATTATCACAAATCAATTTCCAATCACACAAATTATATTTCAGATTTTTAGCCGAAAAGATTAAGACCAATTTTTGGTATAGTAAAAGTTCGAATTGGAAAACTTATAATACTATCAAAGTTGTATCCCTTTGAGTTAGTTTTTCAATACACTTTGAATCGTCTCAATTAGATATCAGGACATAAATCTATAATCAAAATACCGAAGGCTGTGCAGAGTTAAAAACATGAGCTCGTGAAAGCAACTTTCCTTGTTCGATTGAAACTCCTTTGGAAACCAATTTGGACATGATTTTCAACCAATTTTCGACTCTTACAAATACCTAATAGTATATACATCTTATACACATTAAACAGAGGCCAATCCATTGCTCTTGTGAGAATTAAAGGGCAATTACAAGTTTTCAAGAAATTGGAGTTTCAACCTTTATTTTTGTAGAGACAAAAAGAAGATATATTGGAGATTAATCAAGAAACTATTGAAAAGATTTAAGATTTCAAGATCCATCTTCTTTTCCTTCATCAATCTAAAATTTGAGTTATGTTTTTCCAATTAAACATGTTTTCTTTTGATTTGGTAATGCTAGGCTAGAGCTTTAATTACTAAGACATTGATGAACCCTTATTATTACATTTTAATATAAATTTGATAATTTGATGCACAATATATATTTTTCCTTTGACGATTATTATAGGATTTAATGACTTTTCAATTACTTGATCAGTAATTAGATTGATTGTGAATTTTGTTGATTTTGAGAGAAACAATAGGATAGATAGCAATTTAAAACAATTATTGTAAAGTTCGATATATGATAGAGATATATTGTTATTCTTTGCATGATTTATATAGATGTTTTAGCATTTTTAATGCATGCTTTCATGTTCGCATCTTTTATAGAGACATAGAAATGTCATATAAGATGATTGATTTAATAGACATCGAGAGATGCTTTTAATTAACTTTGGAACATTGATCAACAAAAATGTGCACATATTGTCAAGTTATTGTTTTGCATTGAAACGGATTAATAAGGGGGAGTCAAGTTCTTAGTAATATCTCATCTTAATTTACAAAAGCTCTATAAATTGCTCACAACCATAATTAGTTTAATTTAGTATAAAATCATTTAAACACAATTTGCTATTCAATTAAAGTTATCATTAATTGAGTCTAGTTTGAGTATGTAATCCTCGTGGGAACAATACTTTACTCTTCACTTTATTACTTGTTTGCGATATAGTATACTTGGGAGAAATCAAACAGCTCAAGTTTTTGGCACCGAACTATTATATTTAATTAGTTTTAATTTATTTTAGTTTTAATCTAAATTTTTATTGTTTTATTAGTTTAATCTTATATTAGAAAAAATCATCATGTTTTTCTCTTTCTTTTTCGGGATTTTGTATGCAAAGTTTGAGGCACAGTAATCTTGCTCAATTTGATTCGGAAACCAAATGAACATTCAAGTTGAGAAGAAAAGAACAATTAGAAGCACAACAAAAATAACAAGCAAATCTAACTGCGGAATATATACAAAATCAAATTGTCATTTGGGATTAATGAAGTTGCAGCACATCCGGTTGTAGCAGCTGGAGATGAGAATGAGAGACTACTAGGGAAATACATGGTTCCACCAGTGATAGAAAGTAAATCTAATATATCTTACACATCATTTGGGAAAACTAATTTTCACTTAAGGACTGACATAATCAATATGTTTCACAATGCATTGTAATTCTTTGGAAGATCTAGTAAAAATCCTAATGCTTATATATCGAGATTTGTGGACGTGTGTGCAACAATTGAATATCGAAGAGTTTCTAGTGATGTAATTTGGCTGAGACTATTTCCTTACACTTTGAGATATTCAGCTAGGGAAAGATTGGACGTATTCTCATGTCATAGCATCACCACTTGGAATAGTTTAAGTCAGAAATTCTTGAGTAAATATTTCCCACCAAAAAGAATTGTCAAGGTGAGGGACGAGATCACTACATTCTCCCAATTATATTTAGAATGTTATTCAGAGTCTTGGGAAAGGTACTAAGGGCTACTCTGTCATGTCAACAACATGGTTTGCAAAAATGGCACAATGGACCAATCTATCGAATCGTGGAGGACCTAGTATTCACTAGTGCACTTTGGCCAACAAAGAAATCGATTGGAAATAAAGTTGCTGGAATACACAAAGTTCACACTGATAGTAATATTAGCACAACTAGTAGCACTATCTCAAAAGGTAGATAGTTGGACAACCAATCAAACAATGAATGCAATTCAAGTAGCTAGGTCAAGATGTAACCATTGCGGCGATAATTATGAAAGTATGTATTGCAATGTGAGAAGTCCATTTGTTAAATGAGTTGAAGTGGTGAATTACATGCAAAACTACCCGATGCAGCAGAATAATCCACACTTTAATACCTATAATCTTGGTTGTAGCAATAATCAGTCATCTTTTGGTGCACCACCAAGTTCCCAACTAGAAAAAAAAAGGCCCTCATGGGAAGAAGCATTTACTAGAATGTCTGAAGCATCAACTAATTTCATAGAAATGAATGATAAGACTTTGTAGATTTAGGGGGCTACAATCAAGAATTTGGATAATCAAATGGGACAAATGGCAAAAGCACTTTCAGATAGAATACCAGGAGCCTCACCAAGTAACACCAAGATAAATCCTAAACAACAGGTAATGGAAGTAAGTGTTGTAGAGAATGAAATAATTAGGGACTCACCTATGAAAGCACTAACTCTAGTTCAAGCAATTATTATCGAAGTGGGGTTCAATTTCCAGATGAATTGAAAAGGATAAATTTCAACAGTCAAAAGGATAAATCCATATTAGAAGTTAGATGATCCACAGGTTAAGACAACCGTTTATATCAAGACATGTATACCTCATGTCTACTTCCCTAAAAGATTGCAAAAAATGAAGCCCGGTGAGCAATTTGGAGAAGTTTTGGAGATGCCAAGAAAGCTCTATATCAACATACCATTCATTGAAGCAATTAGACAAATCCCAAGTTCTACAAAGTTTCTGAAAGACATGATATAAAAGAAAAGAAAACTTCTAGAATTTGAAAAATTTTCATTAATAGAAGAAGACAGTGCTAGGATGCAAAATAAATTGCCTTCCAAATTCAAAGATACGGAGAGTTTCACTTTTCCTATTTTATTAGGAAAAGAATATTTTTCTAATGATTTAAGTGATATAGGTGCAAGTGTTAATTTAATGCATTTATCTGTCTAACAAAAATTAGGGCTTGGAGAAGTAAATGAACTAGTGGTATCATTGCAATTGGCCGATAGAAGCATCAAATATCCAATAGGCAAAGTTGACGATATACTCATTAAAGCTAGAAATTTAATATTCATGGCATACTTGTTCTTGACATAGAAGAAGATCAAAATATTCCAGTAATCTTGTGTCGACACTTCCTAGCAACTGGTCAAACCTTGATTGACATGGAGAAAGGTGATTTAACCTTAAGGTTGGAGGATGAACAAGAAGTTTTTAAATTACAAAATAGATCCAAGTAAGCGTCAGACCTCAATGATGCAAGTGTATTGATGAAGATGATCTACAAAGTTCCTAGAAGAAAACCTAAAGTTGATGGAATTCTTAGTCGAGATGAATATTGAGAGTTTAAGGTGTAGAGAGCAAAAAGAGGATGTAAGGCTGGAAATCACAAGGAATGTAAGGGAGAAAAATTCCTATTTGAACTATCATGATAATCTTCTCTACAAAGTCTAGCTAAAGACTTTAAATTAAGCACTTATTGAAAAGTAACCTAATTTCTTACCATTTTATTTATTATGCTTTATGTCATTGCATTGCATGTAGTATATTAGAGTGCATTCGTTTTAGGCATATTTTTGTTTAGTTCATAGGGTCATCATGTATATATTAAGCCTAGTGAAAGAACAAAATATATTTGAGTCAAAAACAGTACAAAAGAAATATGGCACATTTTTCAAGGCTCTAAAACAACTTTTTAGCATGCACATCACATTCTAGCTGTTAACTTAATTTTTGACTGTTATATTTGTTTCTTTCATCTTTAAAAGGTACGAGGATATCGATCGAGATGAAGCTTAACAAGCTGGAGAATGAAATTGAATGATCTAAAAAGCTTACCTTAAAAATTGAGGAGTGCCTTCTTCCTTTATTCCCTATCCCTTATGTTGCTAGATTATACTTTAAGATATTGAGAACAATATCTAGCCCTTGTTTGGAACCCATTCTCATTCTCATTTTTTCTCTTTCATCATTTCAACCACATATTCTTCAAATAAAATAATATTACACACAAATCTAAAACTTTTCATCACTTTTCCACCACACATTTTTTCATCAATCACTATTCCAAAAATTATATTCTCTTTAAAATGGGTTTCAAACACAACCCTAATTTAAGTTTGAGGGTGAAAAAACATTGAGATTTTAGTTTATTATTCTCATGTGATTGTGTGTTTTTACTACTTATTATAAAATAAAATAAAAAACATTTATTTTTTAAAAAATAAAAAAAAATGAAGATTTTCTTGTTTATTATGTGCTTATGTGGGTTAATAGTCAGTCGACAATGATGAATATACATATGGATATGTTACATGCTTGATTAATTTATTTTTATCCATGTAAAACTCAATATTATTTGCGCACATAAATTATGTTTAGCATTATAAAGTAATGAGTTGATTCATATATGCTTAATAGGTTGAAGTAGTAGAACTTAATGTTGAATAAAAAAATAATATATTATACAATCCTTAAACTAAATTTAGTGTAGTTTGGAGATGATTGAACTGTTGTAGAAAGATATTGATATGAATGAGGATTCTATGTGTGTAAATTCTTGTGTGGCTTACAAGATAAAAATTAGGTGAAAATCTTAAGTTAGGGATCGATTTTTGAGAATACGTGTTTAATAGGGGGCATTGCACTAATCATTGCATGAAAGAAAAAAAAAGAGAACTATTTCATTGTGAAACATCTCTTCGTAGCCTTTATGATTGAGTGATTAAGTCTGCAAGGGTATTTAAAATTTGGTGCCCTATGGTCATCTGACTTGAGAGTCATTGGTCGAAAGCTTATTACAAAGGTCATTTAGAAAGTTTAATGAAG
>CAIGRN010042122.1:0-19295 GCA_903798345.1 Fraxinus anomala
CAGGGGCGGACCCAGCACCTGATCAGCCCCCGTGGCCGCTCGTGCTGGATCCGCCGGGAGCTTCTTCAGGTAAGTCGCCGGCTCGCCATTCGCCGAGAAGAAAAAATTGAAGAAGACGCTGATTTTTTTTTCCTTTTTGGGCCTTTTTTTTAAAAAATAAGGCCCAGTCCAAATCCTCATCCATGGGTTGCTTGCAATTGAAAGTCCATTACCCACAAAATCAAATACAATTCCTAAATTGAAACCGGCAAAGGACGAGGGTCGAGGAGGGAGACGAGTCTCGAGGGGCGATTGGCGAATCCACGATAGCAGTCGACGATGGTGATTCAACAGTTGCAACAGCAGAACTAAATTCAATAGCTGGGCCTAGACTGCTGCCTGTTGGACTGCTTCGTCTGCTACTGGCCGATTGCGACTGCACCAAAAGGGCAAAAGGCAAAATGTATTAGCTCAAAATCTTGCTCCTTGAAAATTTGAAATCAATTATATTGCTAGTTTGCTATGCTACCCATAAATCTTTCCCGAATTTTGCCACGATTCTGGGCAGGGCTCCTTGCTGTCGGCTGCCTAATGGGCATTTTTTTTTTTTTTGAATTATGAGAAATGAGAATTTATGTTATATTATTGTAATTCCTATGAGTTATGACTTATGAGTTATATTTTTGATTTGTGAATTGTGAATTGTGATTTGGGAATTTAGGGATAAGTGAAAAAAATAATGGAGAAGNAGAAATGAGAATTTATGTTATATTATTGTAATTCCTATGAGTTATGACTTATGAGTTATATTTTTGATTTGTGAATTGTGATTTGGGAATTTAGGTTTTTAGGAATTTAAGGATAAGTGAAAAAAATAATGGAGAAGATGTATTTTTTTTTTTTTTAGTATTTCGGGTTGTATTGAATTATATTTTCATATGTATATACTTTTTACTTACGCACTAAAACTCTGAACTATATCGGTCAACGATCATCGATCACCGATCAACGGTCTCCGTCCTAACTGAACTACAACGCTAGATATGCCCCTGGCCGTTGGGCCTATCGGAAGGATGTGAATTTCCTTTTTTCGCCTTTATTTGTCTACTATTATTCAATAAAAATGAGTTTTGAAATAGTGATTTTTTGGAAAATGTGTGATTAAAAGGTAGAAATTTTTTTAGAATTACGTGCAAAATATTTAATTGTAAGAATGTATAGTTGAAAATGAGTTTAAGATTTTTTTAAAAAAAATAATAGTAGACAAACATAGCTTAATTTCTATAAAAGAATAAATTGGGGATAATTTGTTTACGTGGGTCAATCTAGCACAGCCCACGATGGACGGGCTTGTGAACTATATTGGGCCACGAAAATGGTTTTATCATTTCTCCAATCTGTAGGGGGTGATCAACATTTATCACGATAATCGAGGGGCTGAGTAGAAATAACCAAAATTCCTCGTGCCATATATATGCTCAATAAAACCCTAATCTTACTCTCCATACTCGAAGTCTCGCTACAAGCTCTACGCCTCCAGCACTGGTCATGTGAGTCTCTCTCTACACACAGTTTGAAAATTTCATAGAATTGCACTTTTAATTCGATCTTGTAATGCGTATTTGGCTGAATCGAATCGAATTAATTCAGATCTGAGTATTACTATTAAGCAATGGCTGTCGCATTCTACAACCTCGGCTCAGATGCTGGCCTCAAGAAGCTTGATGAATACCTTTTAACTCGCAGTTACATTACAGGGTAAATTGTACTTTTAACAGTATTTTTAATGTTTTTATTGGATTTATTTTTTTTATTTTTATTTTTAAATTTTGTGCGAGGCGCTTTATTAGAACTAATTTTATATTGCATAACTTATGAATAGAATACGGGTTGAAGAATTTGTCACAAAGGAGGTTTATTAAATGGATTTCAACTTTTGTTTTTACTCTTCTATTTATATCTACAGAATAATCAAAATAAAAACTGAACCGTGTGATCCATTTGATAAACCTTAGTTAAACTCTGTTGCTGTTGCTTTGCAGATCAATCGCTTTATTCAACTAACATTCTACAACATGCTTGTGCTTAATGATAACTGCGTGGGCACTCTTGACACCTGCCTGAATTTAGATAACCTATTTATGCTTTGATAGATATAATATGACTCACTATCCTGGAAAAGAGCGAGAGAAAATTGGCTGAGTTAGTAGTATCAATTCCACAAACTAGTGTGGTTGTACAGGAGTTGAGGAATATGTTATGTAGAGTTGAACTTCTCATATCAAAAACATAGGCAATGGAAGTATGGCTTTATAGAGTGCAGAACAGTGTGACTGTTATAATGAGAGGTTTTTCTTTCTAGTCTGGCAAGTGAATTGAATGTCAATTTCAATTCTCTCTTTACTCCTTGTTTCAGGTACCAAGCTTCAAAGGATGATCTGACTGTGCATGCTGCTCTGTCAAAGCCTCCATCATCTGACTATGTGAATGTTTCACGGTGGTACAACCACATTGAAGCACTATTGAGGATTTCGTAAGTCCTTTCTTAGTTGAATTGTAATTTCAGTATTTTAAAGTTTTTGGCTTGCTAACTTATTATGATATGGTTTGTAGTGGAGTTTCTGCGGAAGGATCTGGTGTTATAGTTGAGGGATCAGCTCTTGTCCCTGAGGAGGCTATTGCAACTCCTCCTGCTGTAGACACTAAGGCAAGATATTTATTAATACATAAATTCCTTTCATTATAATTCTTAGGTGTGTTGGAAATTCTGTGTAGTGAATAAGTTAATCTCTTTATCTCTGTTTTGTATAGCAATTTAAATTTTGAATAACCATGTATTATTGATTATTAGTGTTTTTTATCATTTTTAATGCTTGCACTTATAAATATAGCACAAAATTTGAATTTCAGGCCTCTGCTGCCGAGGATGACGACGATGATGATGTGGATTTGTTTGGTGAGGAGACTGAGGAAGAGAAGAAGGCTGCTGAACAACGTGCTGCAGCCGTGAAGGCATCTGGAAAGAAGAAAGAGAGTGAGTTCGCAATATGCATGCGCACACGATTTCTTAAAAAAAATAATACACAAACACTCTCTCCCAAAATTATAAGTGGACCAAAGCTAGAGAACATAATTGCTCTTTCATATGCCATATCGACTTCAAGTTTCCACATCATCTATAACCTTTTTTAATCTGACATACCTAATTATTTCATTTTTATCATTCTTGTATATTATCAAACAGAATCCATATATAAATCATTATGCTCATTTTCTTAGGTGGGAAGTCATCAGTACTGATGGATGTCAAACCATGGGATGACGAAACTGATATGAAAAAGCTTGAAGAAGCTGTTAGAAGTGTGCAGATGGAGGGTCTGCTATGGGGAGCATGTAAGTTTTTCTCTTCCTTTAGGGAAAATGATGGTGCTAATGGCTATTGCAACCTAGCTTAATGCTGTCTATCCAAGACTTTCTGAATTTGGCTTTGATTGTTTAAGTGAGTATGTTTACATAATATAGTTCCCAGACTGTCTGCAGCATGCGTTTTCAGGCCTAAGTTTTTAGAATAAGAACTATCATGGTGAAATTGTAAAATGCAGAGTTTCTCTTCTCACGTAGTTATGCATTTTAAGGAAGACTTACAAAACATATCACATTTGTTGCAGCTAAACTCGTAGCTGTTGGATACGGTATCAAGAAGCTTCAGATTATGCTTACCATTGTGGATGACTTGGTATCTGTCGATACACTTATCGAAGAGCGTCTCATGGAAGAACCAATAAATGAGTATGTCCAGAGTTGTGATATTGTGGCCTTCAATAAAATATGTAAGTTACTTGAATTTGTCGTCATTTTTATCTTAAACTAAGTATTATGTCCTTGCTAATTAGACGAGGTGAACTAATAATTATTGTTAGTTGCTGCGTATCTGATTGGTGACAACTGTTTTGCAGAGTTCGCTGATTCATTCTCCAGTTGGGAATGTGCAATTGAAATGTTTGGAGTGTAGGTTCTGCGTACCGTTTATGATTTGAGTTTTACCATTATAATCATTTTAGGTTGTGTTCCGTTTATGGCTATGTGAAATTTCCAGACTCGTACAATTTGTATGTTGACTTGACAATGTAACCAATCACATTGTCATGTTGCAATAAATTATTGTTCATCTTTTGTTGGAACTTTCATTTAGCACTTGAATGTCCGTTATTTATTAGAAATAAGTTTTTCTTGTTTACAAAAATCTAATTCTTAATGATTCTTGATGATATGCCACCGTGTTATGGACACGGGATGAGTATGCTAATTTCTGGATCGTTACTTCATCAGCTCCAAATAAATATCTGTAAGATTGGACAGGCCTGTTGTAACATTGATCTCTTTAAATAACCAAAATATGATGTCAATGGAGAAAAGAGGATCGATCTATTATGTACAAGATTTAAATAATGGATTAAATAATGTTACGTGGCATTTTATTATTTGTTAGTTTAAAATATAATCAGTATTTTCATCCAATTTTTTTTCTATACATTATATTATGTAATTCATTATATACGAGTAGCAATATCCATGTGTTATATGGATCTTAATTTGGTCTCTTAAGAAAGGTTGAATAAAATAATTAAAGCTAATGCTTCTGCTTCCTTGTGGCACCTGGGGTTTCGATTCTCGGAAGATAATTTATTCCCTTATAAACAGCTTGGCCAACGGTTCCGTATCTCAACTTCAAAGAAAATCACACGCCCCAATTTATGTGCTGTACGGTGCCCATGTATCTAGGCATTGCCCTTCACGGATGGCCACGGAAGAAATGAGAACTTCACATTCTCTGTTATTAAATATCACTCTTCAACATTCTTGAGTCTTTTAGGCTACTTTTAGCATGTCTTATGAGTTACCCAAAGCATGCGGACCCTTGTAGTCATCGCCCAAGAGACCTATGTAAACCCAGACATTGATTTGGCCAATTTTTACAAATTTAAGTCGAAGTAGCATAGTGCTAAAAAATATATAGTTTTGTCACAAAACCTAGCACTTTATTCAAAACTTACAAAAAATCTGTCACCTAAGCAATCCGTTAATTTTTATTGACATATGTGATAATAGGTGGATGTTAAAATTGAAAAAGAAAAAAGGGATGAAATAATCAAACAGAATGTGCATACATACGAGTTCAGCCACCAAACAAAAAAGGGATATACGTAGGTTAGGTATTCACTATTTTAGAGTGAATTGAAAATTAGACTCTTTATCTTTCGTTTCCCTTTTGGTCACTGGATTCCAAGCAACATTTTCGTGCGTTGAGGCTTGGGAGGAAACGCAAGAGAACCTCTAGTAGAATCGATCGATACAAATCAAATGCCGAAGCGGACGACGCACACGTACTCGAGCGAGGACGCCGCGCCGGACGGTCCTGACTCCGATCTATTCGTCTACTATTGCAAGCACTGCAGCTCTCACATTCTCATCACCGGTAATTTAATCATCTTTTTATTTATTCCAAACATAATGCTTGCAAAATGAGCTGTGCTCATCGTTTGTTCTGGATGGGTGAAGAACTATTGTGAGAATTGTTTATTTCTGTTTTTGTATTTTGAATTTAGGAATAATTATTTGTAACTAATCCTTTGTTTTATGTTTATGTTATTAGTCTACTCACCTTTAAATAATATCTTCAGCTATCTTGTTTGTGTTATTTTATGAAGTTAGAGTTCTCAGTTGGAAAATTCTTTTTACATATTTGCATCACTTTTGTCCGTTGTTTCTTCTTCTGGTTTTTCAAAGTTTGTGCTAGAAAACACACACATAAAGAAATAAAGGAGGACATACGGGCACACCAGCTCACCAACCAACAATTTCTTCTCCTTGATTAGGAAGCCATGGCAATGGCTGGATCTCCCATCTCCAGCACTTCATATTTCTGAAATTTATGCAACTGAACTAACCATGAGTTTTGATGTACATCACTTGAGTTGTTATACTTTTAGTTTGACTTCCGTAGTGACTTGGACTAATTTGGGATCTTATCTCAAATGTTTGATGACTTCTTGAGAAGAGAAAAACTGGTTCTATTTCAGTTATCCATTATGTTTGCTTTTCTGTTTTTCCTGGTTAAAGAAATCCATATGTCGTATATTTAGGCTTCTCCCCATACTTAAGCATTTTTGTAGATACGCAATTGCAGAAAATGCCAAAGAGAAAAACTGACAAAGCATATGTATTGGACAAGAAGAAGAATCTTGCAAGGCTGAATACTAGTGAAGGGGGAAAAGTTCTCTTGAAGCGGTAATCTTCTATTTATCAAATTGTATCAGGTGTCATGTTGTATAGTCTTATTCATCATGCAAATTCTCCTTTTTTTCAGCTTTGTATAGTGCTTTTATTTATTCTACTAAAACACTTGATAACGAATAAAGACAGAAAAGATATCAAGGCGCTAATATTTCTTTTTTATGATGGTTTCTTGGTGCCTAATTTACAAGTTCTCTTATTTTTGGATGAATTGAACTGTTGTAAAACTGATTTCTCTGTCTTTTTGCATACCCAAATGTTTCAAGGAACAATCCCATTATGTTTAATCTTTGCTAATTCAATATTGTTTCAGAGAGTTAATGTACTCCCATATAACCTGTTTCTTCTGTTTGTGAGTAATTTCCTGTTCCAGCTGTCTGTTTATCTTTTCTAGATGAATTGAGTCTTCAAGCCATCACTGCATGCAACTTTTAATGACTAAGCCTATGTTTGGCTCGTTTTTATAAACTATTTATGAACACTTTTTATCCACACATTATGAGGGACCACATTCGTTTCTATCTATTCATAATTTAAATTGTTTACAAACACTAACCAAACATGTTTAAAAGATCGTAAAAAACTTTTTCCATCGATATGAAGATCTCTTTGAATTCTACTTAAATAACCAGGGACGTAACATTTTTGATAATGATTGGATGGCCTGCAGTATTTCTGCTTCAATGTGGAGAATCCTACTCAGCTGATGAGTGAAATACAGTGTATAACAATTGCAATTTGCAATCTTTGCGTTTAGTTTCTTTCCAAATTTGCTCAGATGGCTGGGGCAGTAAAGTTATTGTGATAATCAGATGATCTGCAATCTTTCTGAATCTTGTCTGAGATATAGAACAAAACTACTAAGACTAAGCTAATTTCTGAAATTTTTTATTATCTTATTAGGTTATCTTAGCTTAGATCATATCCAAAGTCTTGCTCTTAATTTCAATGAGAAATATGAAATAATAAACCATCAGTTGAGTCTTAAATCTTATGTCTGTGCTGGAACTGCTGATCATGTGTGTTGCGTGGAAAATCCAGGAACATTGCTTCCTGAGTAGAACTAACAAGCAAATTTGCTTTATGCAATAGAATACGTTTTACCACTTAAAAAATATATAATTTAACAAAAATCAATTATAGAGCTAGTAGTTTTTGGATTCATTAAGTATGAACGATTACCTGCTTTTAGTATTTGATTAGGTCCATATCATTCATTATATCTATTTCTGCTGTTCTGTGCTAAATTTGTGAAATTCAAATTCTTTGAAGTTAATCTTTGTTGAGGTGGATCTTTCTCATGCAGTGGTGAAGGAAAAATGGAGAAGCAGTATAGAATGAATTGTTTGGGTTGTGAGCTGTTTGTTTGCTATCGTGCAGAAGAAGATCTAGAATCTTCCTCTTTCATATATGTTGTTGATGGTGCGCTTAGTACAATTGCTGCTGAAACCAATCCACAGGTAACAAATATCAGGATGTTATTCATTATCTAGATTCTTTGTTATTAATCTTTCAACTACTCAATTTGGGAATCAAGCAATGTGAAAATTTAAAGGACCGAAGGCATGTCAGAGATCCTTATCATTTCTCCTGTTATCATTTTTGTCCAGTGTCCATACTTTGTACCTCCATTTCTTTCTCTGTCGTGCTTTCGGGAATCATATATACTTAAAGCTCTCTTGCGAGGTACTGTTTGTGAGGACGCTATAATTTGATCTTTTGCTATCTACTGTAGGATGCTCCAGTACCACCCTGCATATCACAATTAGAAGGAGGCCTTGTTCAAGTGGCAATAGAAGTGGAAGACCGTTCACAACGCTCTGCAATTACAAGTAAATCAATTGTTCAGTGTTTCCCAAAAATTAATCTATCAATGTGCATCTGTTCTGCATCATAGATGTCTATGGATTAAAGTTCTAGCCAAGAGAATTCATGTGATGCATGTACAGACACGCATGTAAGGATATGATTGAAGTCAAATTAGCATCTGTTTTGCTTATTGTAGTTCCTTCGTGTGGGAAATTGAAGCTATGCCATGGCCTTGCTCTTAATCAATTTCTTTATATGCTTTCAGTGTGTTAGTTCTGGTGTTAATCAATTTCTTTGTATGCTTTCAGTGTGCTGGTTCTGGTTTTTATCCATCCTCAAGATGTTCTTGTATACTCCTTGAGAATATGGATTTAATCTTTGCAAAAATATGACAAAAAGGAATTAAGCATAAGTAGTAAATTGTTATTTTATTGTTATAAACCCGAAGAAATTGCATGAAACTGAAACAGTTTGAGGAAAAAGTAATTGCATGTGATTTGAACTCTTGAATTAACTGCAATCCACTGATTCAAAATGTTCTTAATATGTGTAAGGCCCATACAGGCTTTCAGGAGAGGGGTAAAGATTATACCTATTCAGGCAGCGCATGTTAGAGACTCTTTGTCTCAACTTTCAAAATCAGTTGTTGGCCATAGGGAGAGCAAACATTTATGTCATTTGTCTAGAGGTAATCAACCTCAAATAATCACCGTAACCCTAGAAGTATAACCTTGTATAATGTCAAGTGAGCCCTAGGCTTGATTTGAAAATCACTAGTGTAAGATGATATTTTTGTTTCTATATGACTACATCCAAAATCATTGTGACCACAGTATATTCTGCATCTATTATTGGGTCCCTGCTGCTTATGGGCTGTTGCTTTTAATCCAGAAAAGGCTTTTCTTTCTCTCCCTAATGAACCGAAGATGTGATGGCAAAACATTACAATTGAAAAATCATTATATTTTTACAAGAAACCAATCATAGTTGTGAACATTCTGTATCTTCATATGCAGATTCAGAATATATTTCTTAGCAAACTTTCAACTTTCACATATGCATGCTAGGAATCTGACATTTCTAAAGGATGATAATGTAATGAGGATGTATAAGAAACTGATGATTGTTCTTTGCTAAGCATGGTGTCTTTGCAATACATTTATACCAGGAGTAAATGCTGATGATGTTCGGGTCTCTGTAGCGGCACCTGCAGCCAGAGGAGAAGCTAACAATGAGCTTTTAGAATTCATGGGAAAAGTATGGAATGGAATTTATTCATTTAAACTGATAAATTGAACCTCCGTTGATTTATCAAATCAAATTAAGCTGACTTGGTAAAAAAAACTTTGAGACAGGTATTGGGCCTTAAATTAAGCCAGATGACTCTTCAAAGAGGATGGAATAACAAATCAAAGCTCCTTGTGGTGAGTTCAGTTCCCAAATTTCGTCATTTTAATCTATCCATGTGTTTTGATGCGTTATACAGTCTGCTTTTCTCCTCCTCCAGTTGAAATGTAATTGGCTGTTCGAATTCTCGCTACTAACAGAAAATTGTCTTTATTTGTTTTTAATAAGTTGATCTCTGTGATTTAGTGGTGGTTTAATTTTCTATCTGTGAGCTTTCCATAGCATCAAGCTACAGCAAACAGAACTTGCCGAAGTTAGTAATTAAGTTTGATTGTTTTGAAAGTTCATGCATAGTTAGTGATCCGACCTTGTAATTTCAAGAAATTGAACTTCAGGGAATAAAATAAAAGAACCAGAGTTAATCAAGGCATAAAATGCTTCTTTATTTTAAAATAGGCAAACGGCTCCTTCATTCAGTGGCTATCAACTATTGAACATGTGCCCAGAAGAGAAGGGAAGGGAAAGGAAAAAGCTTTACTTAATAGAAAACAACTGCAATTTTTTAATTATGGTAATAATGAGAGCGACTGGTTCAGTAATCTTAAACTGATGCTAAACGAATCTGCTAACCTGACTTCATTAACGACAGATGGTTTTTTTAATAAGATATTGAGATCCTAATTTAATCAAGATTTTGGAGACCTTCACCATCAAGCTCGAAAGCATTTCATTGGCTTACATTAGTTTTATTTTTTGCAGGCTTCTTGCTTTATTTTCTTTTCCTTTTTCATCTGAAACCAGATAACAGGGTAGAAAATTATCCAACATTTTTTACTTCTCTCCCCATGCTAGCATAGTGGAAAAAACTATGATGGCTGCATATTTTGCAAATTGAAGTGCACCTGAAACAAATTAGACTTAGAACATCATAATATTTAAGTTGTGCGCACGTGCTCACAATCACGTGTATGAGATCTTATATAGAACCTTGTGTATGTATCTGTTTATATACGCGTACATATGTTTAAATATTCATCTGTCGCAACCTTTGTAGTAAACATCAGTATGATGCTAATAAATACATTTCTTTTTTCCTAAGCAAAGTTTTAGGGGCTATTCTCTTTGTATTTCAGTTTTGTGTTTTGAGTTTTGAATTTATTTTGGGTTTTGTGTTTTGAGTGTCCAGTTTGAGATTGTTGAAAATGTGTTCTTTTTGGTATTTTGAAAAATTGTTTTGAAAACACCCAAAACGTATTTTGAAAATTTTGGTTTGATTATAACTGAAAACACCAAAAACGACAAATTTGTCGTTTTAGGTTTTCTTTATAAATTTTTAATTTGTTTTCAAAAACGCGTTTTCGAAAATAGAAAAGATAACGCGTTTTCAATGTTTTGGAAAATCGAAAACAAAAAATAGCTTAAAAATGGTAAAGAGAACATGTCATTATTGTGTTATTTTCTAAAAGCTCAGTTCCTTTAAAGAGGGACATGTATTTCTTTAAATTCAAAAAAAAAGAAAAAAAAAGAAAAGGCACATTGTTATTTTTCATGTTCATTGTTGATGATAAAAATCGGATCAACGAATCATACTCATCTTGCTACAATTTTCACTTTTTAAACTCATTAATTTAGATGTTCAAATAAGAGCAATAAGTAAAATAGTTATTTTCAAGGGAGATATTTGAATTACATGTCTTCTTCCTCAAATAAGGAAGTATTTATAGATTTTCCTTTAAGTTTTGAAACAATTTGGTCATTTTGAGAAAATGGCAGATGACAGTTCCTTGTTGGTTGATTCATAACTGATTTAGTTACAAATTTCACGCTTTACATATATGTTGACAACATGTAGTCAGCCAGATGAGAGAGTAGTTCTCTTTATCTTATGCGGGCCTCTTGGATTTTTGTTCCTTTCGCACATTCCTTACACATCTCGCAGATGTTTTAGTATAGTTTTGTGGAGTGGATTTTTGAGTTAACAAATAGTCTTCGAAATTCGGTTTTAATATTCATATTAAGTTCATGACTTGTTGTTTCTTTCATTGTATAGCAAATCTCTAGTTGTTCGCATAATCTTTCTCTTTTAGAAGTGGATGATGTGGACCGTTTTGAGGGGACATGCTATGATTGCTACAATTTTTTAGTGTATGCTGAAGCCATTTAAAGCACATGTTGCCCATGTTCAATCTTACCCGTACATTTTTTAGCGGCCATGATCGCAAGATGTTTTTAAATGGTTTAGATCCATTGTTTGATTAAATTGTCAATTCAAACCTTTCATCTAAAGCTATAAAATATACCCATTTATTTACTACTGCATTCTCTACTCTCTACATTTAGTTCTTGTTTACGATTATACCTCTACTTACTGATGATTCTGATCCTCTTAAGCTATCTTTTACTCTTTTTGTTTAGGTATTTGCTTTTTGTTTTATTTCGTACTTTCCCTTTGTTTTGTCGATTTATTTTAATAAAATTATTTATCATGGCTCTAGGAGCTGAAAGATTTTGCCTTGGGGACGAACTGATCGATGGTATCACTTTTCTTGAAGAAGTTCAGAGCCATAGGGTTGTGTTTACTGTTGATACGTTCCCCTTGTAACTTTTAGGTTTACACTGGGACAATATGAGTTGAGTGTTAGTTCCCAACCTAGGCTTGAAGTACATACCGAAGTATGTGGATTTGAAGATTAAATCTCGTAAGCTTGTTCAAAAGATCGTAAATTCTAATTAATGAGCCATTTCAAGGCCTCATTAATTTTATGGGGAGGGATGATATTATGGTCTTATTGCGCCCTAAATAGTCTTAGACCCTTCATCTTGTGGTTATGTAGCCTTTCATGAACGTTTGTTGAATATAGAGCCTGCAGTCCCCCATTTCTTTATTAACTTATTTCTAGAACCACATACAAAACAAGAGTGTTTTCTTTGTTTATGATAACTTTATCCCTGATAACGCCCATTAATTTTGAAGCCCACGAGAATTGTTCATTCCATTTTTATTATAGTATTTCTCTTTTTCGAAGTTTACTTATATGGTTTCTTCTACTCGTGCAGGTTGTATCATTGTTCACTCTAGCATGAAGATTAACTTTCCTTCTAAGGATGTGCTCGTGGAGTGTTCTAAGGGAAACAAGGGTGAAATCTTGCGTAAAGGCAATTGTTTGACTAAACGACCTTTACTGCCTTAAGGAACTGGAGGTTCGCAGGTATTTGATTCTCACTCTTTGTTGTATTTGGCAAAGGACCCGCCAGAGGGGTCTGAACAACTTGCGGATACCAAAGCTTTATTTTTCCACCCGTCTTAATGAGGAGTTGGATCATAAAGTTCTATCAATGATTCTTGCCTTTGTCTCCATGACAGCCAAATCTACTTTTTTGTATGTTAACTCTACTTAAGAGAAGTTTGCAAAAAATATAACCCCAAAGCAAAGGGTGAATTTGATTGATGCCCATCTTTTGCAATTTGTTGTCCTTCATCACGATCAACAAGTTGAATATTAGGTCCGTGTTTTGCGCGTTGATAAATTGGAGGAAAGAGCTGACTCTTTGGTAAAGAAATGTGAAGCTCTCCAAAAGGAGTCGGGAAAAGTTGAGTGAGAGAAAAGAAAAAAAATGAGATTAGTAAAGGCTCTAAGTCTCTAACTACGAAGAAGGCTCCTTTAGTAGCCAATGTTATTAGAATTACAAAGGACCTAGAGCAAGCTAGGGAAAGTCGTGCTACTTACGTAGCTAGAACTGATGCTGAGCTTCTACGCCTCAGAAAGAGCTTTAGTTAGTTAAAGATGAGTAGTTTGCTATTTCCGAAGAGTTAGACAATGCAAAGAGTAAGAAAGCCTTGGTAGATAAAAAATACTAAGATAAAATTAGCTCTTGCGGAGTCTGGTTTTTTCGAAGCGGAGGCTAATGAGCAAAAACTTTTGGAGGAGACCATGCACGATGGGGGCAACAAGTTCTTGACATTGTTAGGAACTTTAATCCTGAGTGGGATTTGGGTTTTCTGGAGGCTCGTGAAGAGGATGTTGAGGACAACTTTTTCAACGAAGATATTTACTTAGCCACAGGGGCTTCTGATTACCCATCCACTTCTGTCGAACCTACCCAACTTGCAGTTTTCGCAGCTATTTCTTCTGTTGAATTTGTTGCTAAAGATAAGCCAGTCGAAACTTCTATTGTGACTCTTCTCCTCCCAAGATGAGTATGCCCATGGAGAGTAATACCTCTATTGGCCAAGACGATCTCGCTTTTAGGAATCTCCTGCCTTTTTCTCAATTTAGAGAGATAACTCACTTTTTGCCTCGTTCTTTCATTTTGTTTTATTTATGACATTTTTATTTCTATTTGTATGACAATGTTATTTCGGCAATTCACTACTGAAATATCATTGTTTATGTTATACGATTTAATTCATTGGGTCATCTTTTTAGGCTCGCGTTGTACTGCTTATTTGAGATTTACTTATGCTTTACCTAGATATACTTATAATGAATTTTTATCAATGTCGGAATCTATCGTTCTTGTGTTGATTTTTCATTTCAACAATTCCAAATAAAATTTTATTAAATCATAATTACAACAAGGGAACAATAATTTTCTTTGGAGTGAAAATTAGTCACTGTCTTTAGTTGAAACTTCTTTATTGGGTAGATTTTACATTTGAATTTTTTTTTTTGGGAAACTAAAACTTGCCCTTTTATTTTTGCAACCCTTATATTAGCTTCGGTGTTGGACAATGTTTCAAGATACATGCTTCCTTTAGTACTTGCGAAGTTATATTTACTATCGGGCAGGTCTTTCGACCCATCATTCACATCATCAAACCCATCTTTCGCATCATCAAATACTTCCTTTCCTAAAAAAGAATTTCCAAACATGTTTTTGTTCTGTTCAACCATGAATATTGTATCACCTTTGAGGAATTTCGGGACTACTTTTTTTGTAGAGTGTTGAAATAACATTCTCACGTGGTAGCTTAGTTTCCCTTGATACAGGAAATTCCTTGGAGAGTTTCGAATTTTTGGCAAAAGTGGTGAATAGATGTTATTGCTTTCAGTTGCTTCAAAGTGGGATTTCCTAAGATCCCATTGTACGCAATTTATTATCCATGAATATTAAGTTCATGTGTCTTTGAAATGAAATTGGCTCTTCGCCGAGTTTAACTGTCAACGTAATTTGTCCCCGTTAAATTGTCCCAGTCAAACCATATATGGGTTCAAAAATAGGTATCCCAGGATGATCAACCTGCATTTCGTCAAAAGCACTCCCAAACAGAATATGAACAAAACCGAGCTATTATAGCCCGAACTACCAATGTATTGCAATGGGGATATATGACTCTGTGTTCATTATTATTATCGAAAGGGATTGGAAGAGAAATAGGTTTAGGATTATCTTGAATCATAAATACCTCATGTATGGGATTTCTGGCGGCACGGGCATAACTCCTTCGTTCATTCATTGTATTCCATTCAATATAAGGGCCTCCGATTATGGTACTCCTTGATCGGGGGTGAAGAGCTAGAAGCATTTCTTGGTGCTTGCTTCAACTCGAATCGCCTTAGTATGCTCCCGTGACCTCGTTCCCTAGTTGGATAAAATGGTTTGCCTACTTTGATCTTCTTGTACGAAGTTCCCTATTGATTTTGCAGTTTAATCATCCTCAATACTTCGTAACTTTCATCTATATTATGATATCTGGAGCAATGAATTTTGCATAATTTCGTCTTACAACTCCTAGGAGAAGGATGTTATTCCCCTATGATCGTTGCAGGGGCTGAGGATATCTGGACCTCTTGAATTTTTGTTCCCTTCACACATTTTCTACACGTATCGCAGATGTTTTAGTATGGTTCGCAGAGCGGATTTTTTGAGTTAACATTGCCCATCATGGCAACTGATGTGTGCAATTTTGTGTGACCCAATTATCCACGACCTCATGCTCGGGCTTGAAGTCCTATCTCGACTAATTGTCCTGACCTTACCCCTCCCGATATGTCCTCTGAAAATATTGGAGTCCTTGGGACAGTAACCCCGAGGACTGACACCACGATTTCATGAGATTCGATTGGAGACGTCCTCGGGATAAGTCCTCGGGATGACCTTTTCATGCCCAGGGTATGCGAGTGCTCGAGAACTTCACTTTGTCTTAGACGTCTGCTTGCTTAAGTCTGAAAGAAGTCCTACCCCCTAAAGACTCTAATATAACTCAAACACCTCAACCCAAGATTCATACGTTTGGGAGAACTCTATCTCAACCATATTACCTAAATTATGATTGGTCTTGCAATTCTAGTATAAATCAAATATCTCTCACAGGTAGGACTCTTTAAGATAAAGGTATCCAACTGATTTAGTTCTATCAAGAGTGTACTACATAACTCTATAAATATAGAGCCTCAAAACATATTCAGGGCGTTTTTAAATTATTTTCCAGCATGTAGCTTCACGCATAAAATTCTCTATCTGACTTAAGTATCAGAGGGGCGACGAGGACATACCTCGATGTCTTTGTTTCAGGTACCGAAAGATCACGTTCGTGCTCATCCAAAGTCATCAGTTCAAAAATAGCTAGGTACGATTTTTGATAGCATCATTGGCGCCATCTGTGGGAAACGCTACGAAAAGCCATGGTTAACACGCGTTCAGATATTCCACCTATGAGTACATCTGCTATGAACCCTCTAGAAGAACACCATGTTCCTCATGAAGAGTCGTCGAAGATTCCAGCACCTCAACCAACGATCGTTACAGTCGGGGCCTTTGAAGAGATTCGTCAACAGGTCGTTACTCTGACCGAGCTGCTGAGTTAAAGAAATTCTCATCCACCACATGCACCGGCACTCGTAGGAGGTTTCATGGCCGATGCTCAAGCTCGAGACCTTTGCCCTGGGTACGATAATGGAGAAACGGGGGCCTCGGGCATCAACAACATGGCTTCAATGTCGGTAACAATGGAAATCGGAGACCTGGCTAGGATCATTCAGGAGGGAATTACGACGGGCCTAATTCAGAATGCTAAGGGGTTAACTGGCTTCACCCCTAACACTCCATTCACATCAGATGTGTTGTCATTCTCCTTGCCTGACAGGTTCAAATATCCCCGTATAAAGGAGTATGACGGAACGACGGACCCTATCAATCTTCTCAACATATGCACCGACGTCATGAACTTGCAAGTTGCACCAGATCAAGTGATGTGCAAGGCCTTTTCGCAAACTCTGACAAATGCCACTGGGATTGGTTCTCAACCTTGGAGCCCAATAGCATTGCTTCTTTCTCAAATCTAGCAGATAAGTTCTTCGCCTTCTTTGCGAACAGTAAGCGTATTCAAAAAATGGAGACCTCTCTTATGCAAATTCGTCAAGGGCAGAATGAGACCCTACGTGATTTCGTGAAGAGGTTCAATAGAGAAAGACTTCAGATGTTTGACCTCCATATCACAACGGCTGTCTCTGCCCTCACACATGCGATAAGGTGTGATGCATTTAAAATGTCCTTGTCAAAAAATCCACCAAAGTCAATGACTGAGCTCTTAACCCGATGAGAGAAATACATTCATATGGAAGAGACATTGAATCCAATGAGAGACAGCTCGGTTTATCATAGGGTCTAGCATAAGAGACATCACAAATCAAGTCAACGACAGGAACATGCTCAAGGTAAGCAGAAGCCTAGCGTTCAGCCTATATCATTCACAAATCTGGAAACCTCCAAGTCAAACATTTTGATGGAAATCAAGAATATGAAGGAGTTCAAATGGCCGCCAAAGTTGCGATCTCTCCCGGAGGCAAGGGACAAGAGCAAGTACTGTGACTACCATCGTCATCATGGGCATACAACGGAAGATTGCATAACATTGCAACGCGAGATTGAAGCATTGATAAAAAGGGGATTCCTTAAGGAATATGTCGAGCACGACAAACACCCCAGGAACGATCGCAACAATGGAAATACTCGGAGATTTGGGGGGTGTTGACCAACAAACAGCAGGCATCATCAATTGATAAAGGTCGAGGTCGAGCATGTCGGAGGATGACGGTTAGCCAGTATTCTCTTTAGTTTAATTAGTTTAGTTTACATTTGATAGGGCTTGCATGCCTTATGTTTCTTTTTATCTTTAGCTAGTTTACTTTTAATCAAGTTTGCATGCCCCATGCATTTTCTTTTTTTCTTAGATGGTTATCATGCCAAGGCCTACGAGCCTACTTTTGAAAAAAAGTATCACCCAACAAGGGTTATTTTATTATTATTTTTTTTTTGGAAAAAGTTGCACCTAAAGACCTGTCAAGAGCAGGCACTAAAAGCCCTGTCACGAGCAGGCACTTAAAAAATTGTCAAGAGCAGGCACCAAGGGCCCTACCATGAGCAGGCACCAAAAGACCTGTCACGAGCACGCACCAAAAGCTATGTCACGAGCAGGCACCTAAAGCCCTGTCACGAGCAGGCACCAAGAGCCCTATCATGAGCAGGCACCTGAAGACCTGTCAAGAGCAGGCACCAAGAGCCCGTCATGACTAGGCACCAAAAGACCTGTCACGAGTAGGCACTCAGGCCTCGCATGCGTTAGCACCAATGGCTTTATGAATACAAAATTTCATTCCAAGTAAAAATCCCCGATCACATATACATCCTGCGATTCTCTGGCTTAACTCGTTCTTAAAATCACAACCACAAAGCTCGGGACGTTATTACAAATTGGGACTCGAGAGCCAATGCTCGATCTCGTTATTTTGTCAAAATCCCAAGCAAAGAGCTTGGGATAATTCATTGTACATAGGGCATCGGGTCGGTCCTCGAGCCTACTACTATATGAAAATCCCAAGCCTATAGATCGGGATAATTCATTTACTTTAGGCCTCGGGTCGGTTCTCGAGCCTAATACTTTGTAAAAATCCCAAGCCTATAGCTCGGGATAATTCATTGTACATAGAGCCTCGGATCGGTCCTCAAGCCTAACACTATGTGAAAATTCGAAGCCTATAGCTCAGGATAATTCATTTACTTTAGGCCTCGAGTTGGTCCTCGAGCCTAATACTTTGTAAAAATCCCAAGCAGAGAGCTCGGGATAATTCATTGTACATAGGGCCTCGGGTCGGTCCTCGAGCCTACCACTATGTAAAAATCCCAAGCCTATAGCTCGGGATAATCCGTTTAATTTAGGCCTCGGGTAGATCCTCAACCCTAACACTTTGTTAAAATCCCAAGTAGAGAGCTCAAGATAATTCATTGTACATTAGGCCTCGGGTCAGTCCTCGAGCCTACTACAATGTGAAAATCCCAAGCCTATAGCTCGAGTTAACCTGTTTACTTTAGGCCTCGGGCAGATCCTCGAGCTTACTACTTTGTTAAAATCCCAAGCAAAGAGCTTGGGATATTACATTTTACAATTGGCCTCAGGTCGGTCCTCAAGCCTAATACATTGTGTTTAATCCCAGCTCTAAGCTCGGGATATTATTTCACATTATGCTCGACCCCATCCTCGAGCTCAATACATGGTCAAAGTCCTAGCCTCAGAGCTCGGGATATTATTTTACATCATGAGCTCGCCAATATATTGGCATGAGCAGGCCTACTTCTTAGCATGAGCTCGCCTACTTCTTGGCATGAGCTCACCTATTTTTTAGCATAAGATCTCCTATTTCTTGATATGGGCTCTCCAATTTCTTGGCATGAGCATGTCTAATTCCTGGCATGAGCATGCCTCATGCCAGAAGCTCTTACATTGCGCATGGACTCCTGACATGGATACACGGGGGCTTGTGATGTGTGCAATTTTGTGTGACCCAAGTATCAACGACCTCATGCTTGGGCTTGAAGTCCTATCTCGACTCAATGTCCAGACCTTGCCCCTCCCGATATGTCCTCTG
>CAIGRN010042126.1:0-12506 GCA_903798345.1 Fraxinus anomala
TTCAAGAAAAATAATAACAATCAACCTTTGATTGTTCTAACATGCTAAACAATTTCTAACAAATTACACTCAATCAAATTTTTTAAGTTTCAACTTTAAAATTCAAATTTTACCATCCTAACCCACAACCCACCCTACCTCATACGCCCAAACCCTAAGTCTTTTTTCCCCTTTCTTTCTCATCATTTCCCTTCTCTCTTTTCCGGCAACACACCATATCGAGGACATGGCATTGTCGGCGTTGAGGCATATTGGAGGCACAGCCACCGCTTTGTGTAGCGCAGTGTCGCCACGCCACTGCACACAGATCCATGATTTTGCCTGGTCACAGATCGCGACGTTCCATTGGTTTCTCCAGCGTTGAGTTTGCCTATCTTTTGCGAGGGGATCACAGTGGCTTGCTGATTCTGCGATATGGCAACCGGCGACGAAGGTTTCCAGGTTATCACTCTTGCCTTACCATGTTGGTTTTTGCGGCGTTTTGCCCATCTTCTCCAGTGTTTTGCAATAGTTTCGGTGGTGATTTTGAGACATATTTTGTGATGGTTTTCTCGTTGGTAGTGCAGGAGGTGGTGGCGACGAATTTGTGGATTTTTTTGTAGGGGGTGGTGGTTGTGGTGTGGAATTGATGGAGATAGAGATGGCTGTGGCTGTGGCTGTGGCTGTGGCGACGATGGTTGTGTGTTGTGTGTATAGTGGTGCTATGATAATACTGGCAAGGTGGTGGTGGTTCTGGATTGGATATGTGGGTGGGGGTGTTGAAAGTGTGTAACCAATTATTTGGGTGTCAATATATGACCTAAAAGAATGTATGATTGTCACCAATTAATTTAATATTTATGATCGAAAAATAAGTTGTGATCTATAAAATTTATGATTTATGATCGATAAATAAATTTTGACCTATAAAATTTTTAATTTGTAACCAAAAAATTTGTGACTATTAATTTGATAATATGTGATCGGTAAATAAATTGTAACATTTAAATACGTAATTATGACCATATATATTTAATTAATAATAAAATATATTTTTTTAATTAAATAATTTATAAATAAAATTTAATTAATATATAATTTTTAAAATAATATTTTTTTTCTTTTTAAATATGAAATGGATCGTAATTTATCTCTTAAATATTTTATATGAAATTTTCTCAAAATATAATCTTCTTTTATAAAGAAAGGTCCAAAACTATAGCTGTTCAAACACGGGGCGATGTGGCGGGCTACGTGGCCCTTCATCTAGCAGGGTCCAAAACTAACCAGCCAATGATACCAATTCAACCAATAATTTAGTGCAACACGAAAGATAAATAATATTAAACTAAAAGAGTGGTGGGACCCATTCTTGTTGGGAATCGAACAATTTGGTTCATTTCACCGCTAGCTCATCACTACCACCACTACGGGTCCAATAAAAATCAAATCTTGAGACATGGGTTCCTAGTTAACACCACCCCACGTCTCTGTTAATGTCCCTTGAGCTTCATTTGTTTCGTTTTCTAGCCTTTCTTGGATTTCTGGGTTTCTCTTTTGTCATCTTCTCAATCTCCATGGAGACTACAGCTCCCGATGTACTCGAACAAAAAGAGATCAAGAAAGATGTTTATTCGGTGTGGGCGCTTCCACCAGAGGACGTGAGGCGCAGGCTGAAAAAGCTGATGGAGGACCTCAGATCGGAGTTCGGTGGACCGGAGTTTGAGCCTCACGTGACCGTCGTCGGGGCCATTTCTTTAACGGAGAGTGAGGCACTTGACATGTTTAAGATGGCTTGCGAGGGCCTCAAGGCTTATAATGCTAGTGTAGACAAAGTTGCCACTGGAACTTTCTTTTACCAATGCGTTTTTCTTTTGCTTCATCCGACGCCTGAGGTAATTTTTTGTTATGCATTTTGAGAAATTATAAGGTATTTTTTTCGGGGTTTATTTATTTGCTTTCTTTAATTGTGTTCGGGGATTTGGGTTCATAACAAGTGTTAAATTATTTGTTTTCAAGCATGATATTTCGAAATTTTGTGGGGAAGAGTGTCATAGTTTGGCCTTATTCTTTTGGGAATCAGAAGTTTTCTAAAATTGAAAACTATTTTATTCAATCAAAGATTAGGCTGATTTTCAAGTTATTTTCGACGAAATGTTGGATTTGATCATTTATATTTTGTGTTGTGGAAATCACCTATAAATTCTAACGATAAGATCAAGTCATCGTGCCCCTTTTAACGATGTACCAATCCGTGTTTGGTTGTGTTTTTGGGCCACGCACGGCTAGGCAGATTGACTGCAATATGAGCGGTAGCAGGGTATGAGCTAGAAAAGCAATCTGTTCAATTTTGACTTTAGAGTTCTAAAACATCATATTTGTAGTGCTTTTTGTTCCCTTCTGCAATTGTATATTGCGTTGGTTTCAATGTGGTACAAACAGAAGAAACAAGAAATAATTGGAAAAAGATGCATTCGGTATATTAATTAAGCTTAGGGCGTTATATTAAGGTCCAAAACTGAATTTTCTGACACTTGAATATTGCATTAATCCCGTTTCTTTTTCATTCTTATACTTCTCTACGGATATATTTACCTTAGCACACGAAATGCAAGTTATGTTCTTACACTGACTGTAATTTTTTTCTAAAACAGGTGGTCAAGGCGAGTGCACACTGCAGCAATCAGTTTGGTTACAAGAGCTCAACACGTAAGCTATGCATCTTCACAACTTGTATCGTTGTATTTTTCAAGTTGCTTGAATAATTTAGTCACAAGAAAAGTAGACCTTAAAAAATGAAGTGTATAAAATAAATTTTAGGACTAGACAAAACTCTCGAACCGAATCAAATCGAGCGGTTCTTCTTAAGTTAAATACCCAAACTGGTATCCAATTGATAACTAAAGGGTTTGGAGTATTCTAGACCAAGAACCGAAGAGTCGAATCTCACTAATTTTTTATATTTTAAATTAGCCAAATTATTTTATTATTTTTCTAAATAAATTTGCTAACTAATCAATTTAGGCCAAACCTAAAATATGATTTTCTTATTTTTAATTTTCAATGAAGCCCAACTTAAACAAATTGACTAAGTTTTACCTAAATTTCTTATTCAACCGTAATGTTCTGGAGAAATCGAATTGGAAGTTCGGCTGTGCTTTTCTTTATTATTGTGAGCCCGCTATCTTCCTCTTTTAGTGATTAGTCAAATTTATGAAAAATTCAACAAAAGAGGCGCAAAAAATATCATAGGATTGGACTACGTTATTTTTTAAGAGCGAAAATTGAACATGTCATAAGTTGAATTAATGTAGCGTTGTTGTAAATATTAAAATAAAAAAATTATTGTATGGAATCCGAAAACCAAATGGAACCGAATCCGAACCAAATCGAACAAAACTGAATTCGAAAGGTTTCATAATTAAATTTGGATCCGACAGTTCTACTTACTATTAAAGTATTTGACACCCATTTTAATGGGAATAGAAATTTTGGAATAGTGATTGATGGGAGCATGTGTGGTGGAAAAGTGATGAAAAATTTTAGATTTGTGTGTAATATTATTTTATTTGGAGAATGTGTGGTTTAAATGAAGAAAGAGAATTTTTTTTTTTTAAAACAAAATGGGTGTCAAACAATCACTGTATATCTAAAAATTCGAGTTCAGACCGAACCGAATCAGACTATGTCCAGCCCTAATAAATCCATTTGAGCTACTCGTTGAACTTGTCTTTGTCCACAAAACTCTAGGCAGAATCGGATGATGGTTGCCTGACCATGTAATGTGATTAATGAGACCAAACCGAACCCGACTATGACCAGTCCTAATAAATCCATCTGAGCTACTCGTGAACTTGTCCTTATCCACAAAACTCTTTAGGCAATATCGGAAGATGGTTGCCTGACCATATAATGTGATTAATTTCTGAGAAAAGAACCTCTTCAATTGAGGCAAGGGCAAGAGGAAGATGGAATTGTACACTAGATTCTGCTTTTCTTTCAACTTTCTTGTTCATTAGTCCTTGCTGATATGTTCTCTTTGTTGTAGAGTGCACCCGTGTACATAGGAAGAGACAAACATAAAAAAGAGAATAATTCAAGATGCTGTCAGTATATTGTTCCTGTGGTAAATGATTCGGTTTGCATGATATAGGGTAATCGTGTAGTAACACAGTTCTGGATCATTTTTGTAAAAAAGTACAGGAAAAAAAAAAGTAGTCAAAATTGCAGGTCTTTGTAATATTTACATTAGTTGACAAAGCTGTAAATTATTGGGGAACTCTTATGGAATTATTTATTGATTCAAAATTGCTAATTTTTCGATAACAGTACTCGATATTGTTTACTTGTGCGCAAGCAAATCATTTTGGTAACATACAAGTGTGTTCTTGCAGCTTACCTGCCACATTTGAGCCTCCTTTATGCGGATTTAACAGATGAGGAGAAAAAGAAAGCCCAAGAGAAAGCTTCCATCCTTGATGAGAGCATTGGCAGTTTGAACTTTCAGATATCTCGACTGGCGTTGTACAAAACAGACACTGAAGACAAAAGCCTCAAATCTTGGGAGAAAGTGGAGGAGAGCGACCTCAAACATTACTAGTTTCATGGCATCTGGACTCCTTCGTGATACTAAGTTATGATGGCGCCTCGCTGTTTCTATAAAAGGTTCTATTTGGAAAAGTTTCGTAATTGGGAACTGGTTGTGCAATTTTAGTAACAGAAATGTCAATGTTATCATAAATGTTGATTACTAGAATTCCCATTCAAACTGTTGAAGAACGTCTAATACATTTCTGAAACTGGAAAATTGATCAATTCTAAGAATATAGTAAAACAAAACACACGTGGGAATTGAATTCTTTCATCAATTCACCACCTTATTTTTTACAATTGCTACACTTTAGTTCATTTTCATGGTAATAAACACTTTTTCACTCAGCTCTATTACGATAAAATTCACTCAAAATTATGACTATAAAATAATTATTGCAGATTAATGTATTCTTCCCTGGTGAAGGTGATGCTGCTGCTGCCTAAGCTGTTGATATCGGCCTTCAGAGTTGAGCTAGGCGACGAATATCAATAGGGTATGCGTCTGAAGCCTTTTGAGAACTGTATGATCTCCTTCCGACAATGATATTTGCAGCTTCAGTAGGATGAAAAGCATCCCAGAAGATATATTCCTTTCTATTTCTGCAAGGAGTTTGTGATGGAAGGCATGTTATTTGGCCATTGTTCCTCCCTACTCCGCAGCATCCAGTATTTGTAACCTTAAAACCTGCAACCGATCAAAAACACGTTAATCTTTACTGTAACCATCTCGTTCAAAAATTTAAATTGTTAAGACAGACCAGACCTCTTTGCTGCATGCCAAATTCATTTAAAAAAAGAAGAAGTTTGATACATGAACTGACTAAAAAGAGAAAAGCGCGAATTAAAGAAGTCCTGGAAGAATTACCGAAAGCTGAGGGTTTGTCAATTAAATCCTGAAAAATCCCATAAGCATCAATATAGATGAATTTTGCATTAGGCAAATTGTTGTTGAAATTATCGACTAGGCCCTTCAGTTTGTTATTGAACATCTGATTAGCAGTGTTTATTCTTTGTACACACGTCTTCCCATCAGGGCTGTTTTGTGCCAATTCATTTGGGCTGCATCCGATCTGGCCTACTCCAATTAAGGCAACCTTTCTTGCACCATAATCGTACAAAGCCTGTAGTCATCAAATAAAAATAAATCAAATAAGCGTTTATTTTCGATATTAATACGCGTATTATTTAACAATATAAAAAAAAAAAAAAAAAGTTAAAATCTTCTCTATGACACAGTATTTTCAAGACACAATAAGTGACCTTCGTAACATTACCGATGCATCAACTTGGAGAATACGAACTTGCAAATGTAAGGAAAAATGGAGTTACCCTTAATTGTTGGGAATATTCTTGAATAAGAACATCAGCAAACTGTTCAGGTGTATATTGCCTGCTAGATGAGTAGAAGAGAGGCATAAAATAATTGTTAAGGTAATCGTTGCTTCCCATTCCAACTGAATAGATGCATTTGCTCAGATAATCTGCCGCTGCATTTTCACCGCCTAGTAAATTTACCACTTGTGAAACTGTGTTCTTGTAATTTCTTACTTGCCCAGCGAAGTAAGTTCTGGCTCCCTACATGAATATTATTATTTGTACACAAGGAGTTAGTTTCAAGGCATCCTTCAAGAGAATTGATTCTGAAAATTTAACTTATCCAGAAACTTAATTATAAGTAACTACCAATTGACGACCGGTTTCCTCTCTGATTCCAGCAGCTGCAGACGCATAGTTCACACCCTTGAGTATGTCTCGACCCTGGGCAGTTGCATACGGAGGGATATAGCCATCAAAACCCAAAAGTTCAGCTGTAGATGGTAATGCAGGTTATAAGATTATACGTTTATATGGGATATTAAGCCTCCATCCAATCTTATCAATAATAAAACGAATGAATTCAGACCAAACAAAATAAACACAGAATCGCACTTATTCACCCTCAATGTGAGAGCTTACCAATGGCATCGACTGTAGTTTTACCGTTTGAGAACCTTCCAGTTGGTCCACGAGGGAAATCAATCCCATAAGGCATATAATTAGCTTTTGCCAAGGAATTAATGTTATTGTTATTCCCATTATCTACCAAAGAATCACCGAAAATGAAGTAACATGGGACTTGGGGTTGTGCCTTAACCCCATAACCAAGATTCACCACCAATACTAGTACCACCAACCATTTCATAATTTCCCCACCCATTTGAGCAAATTATAAACAAAAATAAGCAAATGAGAGATGTAATTATAAGTGAAGTTGTGCTATGTGCGATGATATCAAATGCAGGAAGGCTAAGACTATTTATAGGGCTCAAACTGAGGTGACTTTTTTCTAGCTTTCTACGCGCAAATGGGTACTTAATTGAGACAAGGTGATACAGGTATGATTAAAGATCAGAGATGTGTGTAATTAAGTCCGTGACCTAACTGTTCAAAATAAAACCTACTTACAATGTGAAGTGACATGCTAACAATATCAGTATGTTTAATAAAATTTATGAGTTATTCTATCAAATTTTATGTATCAAAGCATGTTTGGGATGCAATATCATGTTATAGTTGACAATATTTTAACTTGTTTCTCTTCTTTAGGCCTTGTTTGGAGGAAATTTCCATCAATTTTTTTTACCGTTGCACACCCACTTACAACCAAATTTTTTTACCAACACTCTTATAGGTGGGTCCCAACTGACCAAAAAAGGTCAAAAAAATTGCCAAAAAAAGGGTCAGAATTCTACTTTTAATTTCCTAGAGACAAGCCCTTAATACAATTTAATATGGTCTAATCCAGTATACGAGACATTTAAAGATCCCAAGACTATCTTCTCTTTTCGCTAAACTTATGAAGAAAGACTTCGAGCATATTCTGCACAACCGAACATAATTGTCATAGTTAGAAAAGAAGTCGAAAACCGCTTCTTTATTTGCTTATTTATCAATGGTACGAAACGGTCATATTATCCAAAAAAAAATGTCATTTTTTGACTACTTTCGAACGAGCATATTTGTCTTGGCTTAAAAGTTAGAAAAGAAGTTGAAACTCAAATCATTTTTTGTTTATCAACTAAACGAAAAGTCATATCATCAGAATAAAAATGTCTTTTTACTTATTCAGCATTTCATTTAAGCCAGTTCACACATGTTTAATCCAACCCTAAACAAGCTGGAGGATGAATAGTTCAATCTGATATATCCTCATAATAAATGACAGGTTAATCATGATTAATACGACATTGATGCTGTCAGCTACCAAAGATAATCAGTTCTTATGTAGGGTGAAAAATAAAAGAGTTTTCAAAATGATTGAATACGTCCATTAATGGAATCAGCGCACATCTACAACAGTCCACATGTAATTAAATCATGATTTGTCTGTAGTACTAATTTTCACTGTATTTTGAAATATCAAACCTATTGCATAGTGTAAAATTAATTTTGACATGTTTGATAAACCTAAATTGTACACGATTATACAAGATTAAATATGTTTGAGTTGTTTCATAAAGTTTTTTATAAAAGTTTTAGCGGATTTTGATAAAAGTTGATGAAGGATCCATTTGACTGGGTTTTTTCTTCTAGGAAGAGCTTTTTGAGAAAGCTACTTTAAGCCAATTTCATCTAAAAGCTCTTCAGATAAAGTATTTTAAGAAAATTATTCAAACATGTTCAGAAGCAATTTCTTAGTATCAAAAGTAACTTTTAACTTTTTAACCCTACCAAGAGGACTCGGAGTATGCGGTGGAAAAGTTGATAAAAATTTTGAGTCCTGTTAAAATTAGTTAATTAACTTTTTAAATTTTTTTCCAACAAGCACTAAGAGAGAGCCATACGAAGGATATTCCACGATTAATCAATTTAAGGAGTTTACAACTCATATCCTCGCCCGACCATTCTGACTTTCATAAATGTTACTCCTATCCAAAAAGTCCAAAATGTAGCTGAGACATTTTTTCCAATGGTACAATACTTTTTGTGAAGGTCTTACCTTTTAGTACTTTTTCTTTTTCCTAGAGAAGGGAGTGTCAATAATTTTATCTCCATTATGAAATAAATGATCGGACCAAAGAGTACTCGACCCGCCGACTATATTTATATCAATGGTTGCAAAACAAGGCGGTGAAGATCCAACGCTGGAAATTGGCTTGTAGATTTCTGCATGGGAAATTAATACAAAGCAATTTAATGTTTTGCAACGGCCAACTGCTGAACTTCATTAATGTATGGGGCTTGGACTAAGTCATAGGAAACTGTCACGCTTCTACAGATATGAACACAGTGGATTCCATTACCAGGACACATGGTTGGAGAAAAAAATTTAATGCATCCATTATTATGTTTCAACTTCTGCTGACGATCCAATTTTAACAAAAATATGTCGACTCAAGCAGAACCCTCGCATTCTCTCTTGGATACTCTATCGGAAAAGGAAGGTTGACTTACTCGTAGACATCCACTCTGTTATATGACTTGAAAGTAAAAACTAGCAAGGATTAGTTCCCCAATACTTTGTGTTCAAAAAATGGGTCTATGTGGCTGACTTTGAAGCTAAATTTGAGTGAGATTCGATTGTTCATTTTGAAATATGAAAGTTGATTTATGTTCTCATCCGTGAGAACATCGAAATCACATATTTACTTGTTAAAAATTATGTTCGGGTGATTGAGAAATTGAAGCTCAAAGTATGCCACTTAAAATAAGTTTATGTTGGTGGGATAATTAGAAATGTATTTGTCCCACATAAGAAGTGGATGAAAACAAAACACACTTTAAATATGGTTGCACTTTAAATAGAGGCTCTCTCCACATGCGCGCGCAGGAGGGTGCAAGTCATTGACCGAAATAGGCTTCGAACATTGAACTTGTGTGTGGGAACGACCTGCGTACACGAATGTCGGATCGAAATGAGCAAAATTGGCCCCTTAGAAGTGTCCACATTTTGCTACATTTTTATTTTTCAATTGACTTTATTTTCTGAAATTGATGTAACTCCTTTGGTAATTGCCATAATGTGAATAGCAAGTTTCAGTCTTTGCCATGATGTAATTAAATCTATTATATATAATTGAATCTGTTATATACAAAATCGGTATGTGAAAATCCAGTGTTTAAATCATTGCATATAAGGTAATACTTGCATATACAGTAATTTTTTCATAGACAGTAACTCTTGCATATACAGTAGTTGTATTGCATATACGGTATCCAGTACTGAAACACTTGTCTAACACTTAGTACAAAGAGCATTCAGCTTTGGCTCTTACGTACTATAGGAACCAGGCTATCGGGTTCAGAAGGACTAATGCTTGATGTTTCGACTTGTTACTAGCATCTGCCACATGGTATGGCCATACCGAACCTCCAGCCATCAAAGACGAGGCCTTGGGGTAATTTTCGAGGGTCGGCTAATCCGAAGTGGATATGCCGAAGCGGCATAGGTTCGAGGCTCTACCAACTAGTCACAACCCACATTTCACGGACCGCAGGTTTGGCTCCCGGGGTACTATGCCTCAAAGTCACCTTTCTTAGGCCGGCAAGTTCAAACAATTGGCATACACGCACGCTATGAGTAAGATGTTAGGGAGAATACATGCATATGATCATATCATTAGTGCGCTCTTTGGTAAAATAGGCTTCACGCCTACCTGTTAGCGTGCTTGTCGTGCCGAATTGAGAGATAAGCATTCTCACCGCGTGACATTCTTCTCCATTCGAATTCGCTTATGTCCTCATAGCGAGAAGTGAGTTTCGCATCAACAAGCATTCGTCTCATTGCAAGAATAACAACAGCACCACCTCCACATGGACGAGCATTCACAAACCAGCCGTAACACGTACTTACCGCCTCCGACACCAACCTTCATCAGCTACCCCTCTGAACATTAGATCATTAGGTAGATGGCCTCCAAATCGCAGCGCCTCAACGCATGTTGAATTAAATACACAATTTTCGTCATTGTGCCATGCAATGTGCGCTCCTCGACTCCTTGAAAGGCACCTAGGCAATTGTGCAACGCTGACCTTTTTCATCCGTCTTCCCCACAGTTTCCTTCATCGTGTTCCGCCAACTTGCCGACACGATCTGTAACCCAAAATCTTTTCTCCATAAGAACACACAACATTGTCTCATAACAACATCGTATGCTCGAGCGGACCCGCTCTGTTACCAACTTTCACGGACCGTAGGTTTGGCTCTCAAGGTACTATGTCTCAAGGCTACATTCCCCTCATTCTTAGGCTAGCAAGCTCGAACAACTAGCATACATGCACTCTATGAGTAGGATGTTGGGGAGAATACATGCATATGATCATATCATTAGTGCACTCTTTGGTAAAATAGGACTCACTCCTAGCTGTTAGCGTGCTTGCCATGCCAAATTGGGAGATAAGTATTCTCACTGCATGACATCACGTGCGGAGATATTGAAATTATTAGGAAAATCTTATTTGAATGATTGATGTGACCCTTGTAAAAAGTATATTCATGTTTTGTCTTGTTGTAAAGGTATTAAATGCTTAATGAAGCTAGGATTTGATGTCCCAACCGAGGAGATAATGCCACATGTAATTTTATTTAATGGTTACCATTCCGTTTGTAACACTATAAATATCTCCGCCACGTAACGCTTAAGGGCTAATGCAACTTTGAATACTTAGAGCAACTTGTTTGATTCTCTCATATTGATTCATTCATGATCTTTAAATTGAGTTCTTAGCAATTGGGAATTATTATACAATCACATCCCGTTATTTCATCGGAACCCGAACGGAAACGTCTCGTGTCGTTGAGCTTCTCCCAGTTCCAATCTTGAAGTGATTTTGACCGTTGATATATATTTACGTGTTGGATCTAGTTCAGGTATGCACGAGTAGATCCGGCATCTGTTAGCAGCATTTTTTAGGTCAACACTTGACATACATCAAACAATGGGAAAGCATTTATGTGTAATCCTCAAAAGTAACTAGTAGTTTAACATATCTCGAGTTTAATTCGTTTACTTTTGCATACAAGACTAGATTGAACAAAGATAAAATTTTATCACATAATTTTCTTGTTCTTGATAGTGTATAGTTCGATCTAATCTAGCATAGGACGTTAAGCACAAGAAAGCAATGGCATCATATGTTGTTAAAACTCAAATGATTTCATTGTTGGATCTCAGAAAATCTCACCTTTACTTCCATATGGAGAAGTATTTGGTAAAGAAGATGCGATAGTAGCTAACAATACTAAAGAAGAAGAAAATTAAAATTTTGTTTAATATATTGTCAATTCTCATCCAATATTGCTTACCAAACCCTTAGAAACCCCCACCTACATCACCATTCAATATTTTTTGAGGAAATTACACCTAGACCTGGTTTTAGAATACCATTTTCATAAATCATGAATCAAATTTCACATTGCAAAAATCAGGTTTTAATTAATAATTTAAAAATATTTTTTTAATTTTATTTTTATATTTATATATACAATATAAATTAATTTATATAAACTCTCATACCCTAACAAAACCCTAAAATACCCATCTCCTCTCCACTCTCATTACCTCTCCCGTCTCTCAATGCCGCCGCCGCTGTCGTCGTTACCGTTGCCGTCGCCTCCACGACGTCTTCGTCCCCTCATCTCCCTCTCTCTTCTTCACTCTCTCTCTCTCTCTCTCCCCCTCTCGNCTCTCCACTCTCATTACCTCTCCCGTCTCTCAATGCCGCCGCCGCTGTCGTCGTTACCGTTGCCGTCGCCTCCACGACGTCTTCGTCCCCTCATCTCCCTCTCTCTTCTTCACTCTCTCTCTCTCTCTCTCCCCCTCTCGCTCCTCTCCACTGTCATCTCTTCTTCCGCATCTTTACGCCGCCGCCCGCCGCCTCAACCTTGATCGCTCGTCTCTCCCACTCTCAGACCTCCGTCGCAACCGTTCGCTATACACGGTCAAACCAGGTAA
>CAIGRN010042144.1:0-11092 GCA_903798345.1 Fraxinus anomala
GTGCCCCCCTAACTTTAAAGTTTTGCGTCCGCCCATGGATGGCGGTGTGTGGAGCTTTTCTAGTGGAATGGTGTGGAAGATGGTGGCACTAAGGTTTGGGGTCTGTGGGAAATGACGGTGGTGATGGCATAGATGGGGGAGGCGACGGCAATATTACATAATATGTTATACTTATTACAAAAAGTGTTATATGATATCTTACAGAAAAAAATTAAGAAAAGGAAAATCCTTTTGGATCTAGTCTCATCGTGGCTAACGACGCCCGTCCTATCCCCACCATCTATATATATACTCCCCCACCCCACATCCATAAAGCCTGTCTACCCTGAATTTTTATGCCCATGACTAGCCCAAAAATGGCCATAGAATCGATATGAGAATACAGAAGCACGCCAAGATTTCTCCATTGGTATATGCTGCATCTTCATAGAAACCAGTGACTGCACTTCTGACCCATGCTTGTCAACTGAATCAGTCCCCTTGGGATGTAATGAGTTTTTCATCACCATCAACTCCTCCGCCACCACTGCCTCTGCCTTCGTTCCAGGTTTGTTAAATGTAGTCTATACTGACTCTACTTTTGTTCTATACACAGATCTTGTAAAACCCATTTATGATTCTTGTCAAATGCCCCTTCATTTCTCTTGTGGTTCTTTATGCTGCTTGGGTTTACCCTAAAATCCCAGCTTTTGGGTTGATTAAAAAAGGTGAACCGAAGGGTTTCTGCCTTGAATTTGGGATCTGGAGTTTGAATCCCATTTTTGTGTTTTTGCTGTTTCTGTTTATTATACAACGGATGATGGTACTTTTTCAATATAGAATAATTTTATGTAGACCAATGGAAATAATGATTTTGATCAAAATGGGAGCTTGGGAGGACCTATTAAAGCATTCGAGTGGGAATCCTTTTATTCAGTATTCAATTTGGAATGTCTTAAAAAAAATTGAGCGCTTTATTGATGTGAACATAAAAGGATGAGGTGACACTCCATGTCAATCACAAGACGCATCATCCAGTCTAAATAAAATATGAAATTTTCAATCGGCAATGTTGAAGATGCCTTCTTAGCCTGTGGTGGGCACTGAGACCTAGTTGTGGTTCCGCACTAGGGATAACTGGTGCTCAGCAAAATACTAACAGGAAAAAGAACAACTGTGGAAATGAAGGGAAATCTGACAAGAATCACGAATGGGTTTTAACATAACTGACTATAGAAACAAAAGAGTCAACAATAGATTAAATTTAATGATCCTGGAAAGATGCCAGAGGCAGTGATGGTGGAGAAAAACATATAATGTCCCAGGGTGATTGATTTAATCTACGAGGTCATTATAAACTACAATTCATTGTGCAAACACATGCACGATGCACAATCATTGCAAAAAAATAATAAGGAAAATATAAAGTTAAGAATTGGGTATAAGTAAACCGAAAAAGAAAAATTGAAGGATGTGGAAAAATGTCCGAATTTGGTTTGAACTCCAATTTTGCATTTCTCGTTTTATTGATGTTTAAATAATGATATAACTGTTTAACTACCAAAATTGGAGCTTCTGAAAAAAAAAAATGGCACTATTTCCACAAATATAAGAAGAAATGACATTTACATATCTTTTTGATATTATGGGTTTTATTTTTTAACTTTTTGATATTATGGGACAAAACTTTCCAGTTATTTGGCTTATGAAAATATTTTTAGAAATACTATTTTTTGAACTCTTGCTTAGTTATTTGTAGTCCAGCCATTCCCCGCTCTAGACAGGTATGAAGACACGTTTCCCTGACAGCTTACCACTGCTTCAAACAATACAAAATAAGATTACATTTATTTAAAATTTTAATTAATTAAAGAGAGAACATCCAATTAATTAGCACATGATGAGTGGTTTTATTTCTAATGAAATCTAGTTAACCAAAAAAACATTTAAATAACAATAAACTGAGAATGCCAAAATGCATTAAAAGATGAAAATATACAATCCACCCTTACTATTAACGCAATAGCACACTTTTCTTATTTATATATACCCAATTCTTAGCTTTATATTTTCCTTATTAATTTTTTTGCAACAAGTGTACATCGTGCACATGTTTTGCACGATAGTTTACAACGACCTTGCAGATTAAATCAGCCACCTAAAGTCTTTTCTCCACCACCACTGCATTTGCCATCTTTCCCAGTTTGTTATCTATTACTGACTCTCTTTGTTTCTATAATAAGATCTGTTAAACCCATTTGCGATTCTTGTCAAATGTACTTTCCTTTTATCTGTTGTTCTTTTTCCTCTAGGGTTTTTCAGAACACCCACAATTAGTGTTCTTCTGAGCACCAGTTATCCCTAGTGCAGAACCTCAAAAACTCCATGATAACGAGCATCTAACTCCGGGCACCCACCACTGGCCAAGAAGGAAGCTTCAACACCGTCGACATCAAATCTGTATGAATTCTACTATTGGATTTCTATTAATTGTGCTCTGTCTATGAAAGCAGATATGGATGATGGGAAAATGGCGTTGGAGATGGCATAGAACGGGGCGGCGACGGCAGCACAACATAATATGCTATACTTATTACAAAATGTGTTATGGTATCTTACAGAAAAAAAATAAAGAAAATGAAAAATCCTTTTACATCTAGTTACCCACCTTATCCGACACCACCTTTGTATATACTCCCCACCTGACACCCACAAAGCCTCTCTACCTTGAGTTTTTCTACCCCCGACTACCCCAAAAATAGCCATAGAACTGACATGAGAATACGGAAGCACGTTAAGATTTCTCCATTTGTAATACTGCATCTTCATTGAAACCAGGGACTGTGCTTCAGACCCATGTTTGTCAGCTGAATCAGTCCCCTTGGGATGTTATGAGTTTTTTGCCACCATGAACTCCTCTGCCACCACTGCCTCCGCCATTGTTCCATGTTAGTTAACTGTACTCACTCCACTAATTTGGTTCTATACACAGATCTGTTAAAACCCATTTCTGATTCTTGTCAAATGTCCCTTCATTTTTGTTGTGGTTCATGCACGCCATAAACAGTTGAGGTGTCACTCTGTCACTTAGAAATGCATAGTCGAGTCTATTTATGCGCTCTGCATGAATCACAAAAGAAAATAAAAAACATAAAGAAATTGTCATATATGCAAAACACCTTTAACACAACCACATTACAGTGTGCGACATAGGTGCACGTGATGTTGTTTAATGTTGATAAAATTTGATGGGTTCCATGAAATTTATGGTGAAAAATTAGATAGATGCATGGTTAAAATTAAGTTTGATGACAATCAATATTTTAGCAAACAAAGGATTTACCAATAATTGGCAAAAATCCTATATTATGCACACAAACATCGATCAATGATTTTGCTCATATATCGATGCAACCATCACTATATCTATGCTCTTTCACCTTTTTCACCACTCGCAAGCCGTAAACCTAGTCACCATGATGTAAAATTTCAGATCTTGTTGATATCGAATTTTTAGATAGTCAATCTCGCACAATTAATTGTAAACCCTTCTATGTGCTTATACATATAAAGAGATGGTGGCATTGGACATTGATGACGGTGATGGTTTAGATGTTTATGATGGTTATGATGATAGAATCGGAGAAGAGACCAAGATTGAAAATAGTGAGGTCTAGATCTCAGCAATTGGGTGGGTATAAGGCTGTGATGGCAGTGTGTGGAGCTTTACTAGTGGAATGGTGTGGAAGAAGGTGGCACTAAGGTTTGGGGTATGTGGAAAATGGCGGTGGTGATGGCATAGACCGGGACCGCGACGGTAGCACAACATAATATGTTACACTTATTACAAAACTGTTATATGGTATATATCTTACGGGGGGAACAAATTAAGAAAAAAAAATCCTTTTGGATCTAGTTTCATCATGGCTAATGACACCCACCGTATCCCACACCATCTTTATATATACTCCAACACCCACATAAAACCTCCCTACCGTGAGTTTTTCTGACCCGACCACCCAAAAATAGCCATAGAACCACCAAGAGAATGCGGCAGCACGTTAAGATTTCTCCATTTCTATTACTGCATCTTCATTGAAACCAAAGACTGCTTGAGACCCATGTTTGTCAGCTAAATCAGTCCCCTTCGGATGTTATCAGCTTTTCATCACCATCAACTCCTCCGCCACCATTCCAGGTTAGTTAAATTTTTTCTATACTGACTCCATGAATTTGGTTCTATACATAGATTTGTTAAACCCCATTTATGATTCTTGTTGTAGAGTTCAAAATCAACGGAAGCAAGAAAATAGATTCACCAAGTAAACCGAATTCAACCTCACCAAGAAGTATTTCAGAATCATAGGGCTCAGAATTGGGAACATTGTACCCATCTATACAACATTGAAACAACCACAAATTACCCAAACCCTAAGGCGAAAACACACCGCTGCTACTACAATGAACCTAGATCAAATAGCTGATCCAACAACTCTAAAACTCTCTAACGAAGAATCACCAAGAACCAAATCACTAAGATTTAAGATCAAAACCAGAAGTTTTGACCTATCACACAGATTCGTAAGAGAGAATACTGAGATGAATGAAGACAGAGAAAACCCAGAGACTTCGAATGGAAGACCGAATGAATTAATCTCTCAAACATGACCTTTCAACTATAAGTATACAAAATACCACCACCATAGATCCAGCCATCAATCTACGGCTCAGAGCAACACACGTGGCTTCACCTTGGGCTCGGGTTTTGGGCCTAAATCAATGTTGAGTTATTGGGCAATGGCTGTAACAAATTCAGCAATGGGCTGGGCCCTTTTTCCTTTTCATCATAGCCCATATTTGTTAGAATATAAATGACAAAAATGGCATCACATCCCAACACTTGTCAAATGCCCCTTCGTTTTTGTTTTGGTTCTTTTTGCATCTAGGGTTTCTTTCTGAAAACCAGCTTTAGGGTTGATTAAAAAATGTGAATCAAAGGGTTTCTGTTTGAATTTGGAATTTGGAGTTTGAATTCCATTTTGTGTTTTTGCTGATTCTGTTAATTATACAACGGGTGATAGTACTTTTTCAACATAGTATAATTTTTATGTAGGCCAATGGAAATAATGATTTTGATTAAAACGGGAGCTTGGGAGGACCTATTAAAGCTTTTGAGCCAAAATCCTTTTATTCAGTGTTCAATTTGGACCGTCTTAGATTTTTTCGAGCTATTTGTTGATGTGAACATAAACAAATGAGGCGTCACTCCATGTCACTCAGAAGACATGTCGTCCAGTACATTAATGCACTCCAAGTCAATCACTAGACGTGTCATCCAGTCTTTTAATGGTGATATGCACTTATTTTGAAAATGGAAAAGAAACAGTAAAGAAACTATCATCTACGCAAAATGTGAAATGAATATTGTATTTTGAACAGAATAAAACACAACCACATTACCCCGTGCGACATAGGTGCATGTCATGTTGTTAAAAGTTGATAATATTTGGTGGGTCTCGTCTCGTGCAATTTGTTGTGAAAATTGGACAAATGTGCAGTTAAAAATTAAGTTTGATCACCATTAACATTTTAGCACACAAAAGATTTTCCAATATTTGTCAAAAATCCAATATTAGTGATGCGAACATCTGATCAAAGAATTTGCTCATATATCAATGCCACCATCACTATTTCTGTGCTCTTTCACAGATGCAACTAATCGCAAGCCAAAAACCCTAGTCACCATGATCTAAAGTTTGAGATCTGGTTGATATCGAAATTCTAGATTGTCAATCTCATACATTTGTTACCCCTTCTGGAGTTTGATTTCATTTTTGTGTTTTAGCTGTTTCTGCTTATTATACAACAGGCAATGTGTTCAACTTTTGAGGTGGAATCCTTTTATTCAGTGTTCAACTTGGACCTTCTTAAAATATTTCGAGCTCTCGGATTATAAACAGGTGAGGTGTCACTCCATGTCACTCAGAAGACACATCATCCAATCCATTAATTGACTCCAAGTCAATCTCTAGACGTGTTATCCAGTATGTTAATGGTGATATGCACTTATTTTAAAAAAGGAAAAGAAAAAATAAAGAAACTATCATATGCGCAAAACATGAATATCATATTTTGAATAGAATAAAACACAACCACTTTACACTGTGCGACATAAGTGCATGTGATGTTGTTAAAAGTTGATAAAATTTGGTGGGTCTCGTGAAATTTGTGGTGAAAAATTGAATAAATGTGTAGTTAAAAATTTAAGTTTGAACACGATCAACATTTTAGCCAACAAAAGATTTACCAATATTTGGCAGAAATCCAATATTACGACCGCAAATATGTGATCAAAGAATTTGTTCACATATCAATGTCGCCATCATTACTTCTTTGCTCTTTCACAGTTACCACCGATCACAATCCGAAAACCCGTCGCCACAATCAAAAATTCTAGATCTGGAATTGATATAGAAATTCTAGATTGTCAATCTCATATAATTGTAACCCCCTCTCTGTGCATATATATATATATATATATATACATATATATATATATAAAAGAGATGGTGGCGTTGGGCATTGATGGTGGTGATGGTTTAGATGTTTATGGTGGTTTTGATGATAGAATCGGAGACGATGCCAAGATTGAAAATAGTGAGATCTAGCAGCAATTGGGAGGGTATAAGGCTGCGATGGCAGTGTGTGGAGCTTTTCTAGTGGAATGGTGTGGAAGATGGTAGCACTAGGGTTTGGGATCCATGGGAAATGAACGATGTGATGGCTTAGACAGGGAAAAGACGGCAATGGTGACGGCAGCACAACATAATATGTCACACTTATTATAAAAAGTGACATGGTATCATACAAAAAAAATTAAGAAAAAAAATCCTTTTGAATCTAGTTTCATCGTGGCTAACGACACCCACCCTATCCCACACCACCTTTATATATACTCTCCCCATCCCCCACCCACAAAGCCTCTCTACCCTGAGTTTTTCTGCCCCCGACTACACCAAAAATATCCATAGAACCTCCATCAGAATACGAAGCATGCTAAGATTTCTCCTTTTGTATATGTTGCATCTTCATTGAAACCCTGGACTGTGCTTCAGACCCATGTTTGTCAGCTGAATCAGTCCCTTGGGATGTTATGAGTTTTTCGCCACCATCAATTCCTCTGCCACCACTGCCTCCTCCTTCGTTCCTGGTTAGTTAAATTTAGTCTATACTTACTCCCCTTTGGTTCTATGCACAGATCTGGTAAAACCCATTTATGATTCTTGTCAAATGCCCCTTCATTTTTATTGTAATTCTTCATGTTGCTTAGGTTTTTCCGAGAACCCAGATTTAGGGTTGATTAAAAAATGTTAATTGAAGAGTTTCTGTCTTCAATTTGGGCCTGGAGTTTGAATTCCATTTTATGTTTTCGCTGGTTCTTTTTATTATACCACGGGTGATGGTATTTTTTCAACGTGGAATAATTTTCAAATAGACGGATGGAAATAATGATTCTGATAAAAATGGGAGCTTGGGAGAACTTATTAAAGCCTTTGAACGGGAATCTTTTATTCAGTGCTCAATTTGGACCGTCTTAAAAGTTTTCAAGCTCTTTATTGATGTGACATAAACGGATGAGGTGTCACTCCATGTCACTCAGAAGATGAATCATCCAATCTATTAATGCACTCCATGTCAATCGCTAGACGTGTCGTCTAGTCTTTTAATGGTGATGATGCATTATTTTGAAAAAGGAAAAGAAAAAGCAAAGTAAACATGACAATTGTATTTTGAACATAATAAAACACAACCACATTACACCGTGCGACGTAGGTGCATGTGATGTTGTTAAAAGTTGATAAAATTTGGTGGGTCTCACGAAATTTGTTGTAAAAAATTGGATTAATGTGTAGTTAAAAATTAAATTTGATCACGATCAAAGTTTTAGCGAACAAACCAATATTTGGTAGAAATCTAATATTACGCATGCAAACGTTGATCAAAGACTTTACTCTTTATCGATGCCACCATCACCATTTCTATGCTCTTTCGCCGTTTTCACCACTCGCAAGCCGCAAACCCAAGTCTTCATGATCTTAAATTTTAGATATGGTTGTTATTGAAATTCTGAATTGTCAATCTTGCACAATTGTAACTCCTTCTCTGTGCATAAACATATAAAGAGATGATGATTTAGATGTTTGTCGTGGTTTTGATGATAGAATTGAACAAGAGACCAAGATTGAAAATGGTGAGCTCTAGAGGCAATTTGGTGGGTATAAGGCTGCGATGCCAGTTTGTAGAGCTTTTCTAGTGGAATTGTGTGGAAGATGGTGGCAATAGGTTTGGGGTTGGTGGGAAATGGCTGATGTGATGGTATAGACAGGGGCGGCGACGGCGGCACAATATAAGATGCAAACAAAAAGTGTTATATGGCATCTTACAGAAAAAAATTAAGAAAACAAAAATCTTTTTGGATATAATATCATCGTGACTAACGACAGCCACCCTATCCCACACCACCTTTATATATACTCCCCCACCCACACCTACAAAGTCTCTCTACCCTGAGTTTTTCTACACCTGACTACCCCAAAAATAGCCATAGAACCTCCACGAGATTACTGAACTCTATTGGTGTATGCTTCATCTTCAGTGAAACAAGGGATTGTGCTTCAGACCTACGTGTCAAGATTGATATCACTTATTGTGAAACCAACCACTGGATTGAGATGTTGAAGTAATATGGCATAATATGAAATATTTGATCAAGAACAAAAGAATAAAGAAGACAAGAATATAGCAAAGGAATTAAAAGTTTTATTGACCAAGAATAATGGAGAAAGAAAATTACAACGATCCGAAAAGCTAGTAATCATATATCTTACACATTTTAAATTGTAAAGAAGAGCATAGTATTTATAGNTGGAGAAAGAAAATTACAACGATCCGAAAAGCTAGTAATCATATATCTTACACATTTTAAATTGTAAAGAAGAGCATAGTATTTATAGGGAACATGTTAGGGGACGTTCAAAATCTTAATAGATGAGTTGTAGTTGAAGTAGAATGTCAAAAACGTGTTAAAATGAGAAACGGGCTTGAGCTGAATAACACTGTCGCTCGAGCGGTAGATTGGCTATAGTCGGGCGACAACCCCGTTCCTCGAGCGACGGGGTAGCGACAGGTGGGCGACAGAGTCTCGGGGTGTTTTTTTTTCTTCCTCGCTCGAGCGTCCACCTAGCGCCAGGCTAGCGAAAATGCGGCGACTTTACTTCTCGGTCCATAATTTAACATATAAAAATAAAACTTCAACTTGACATAGAATTTCAACAACATTCCAATTGAATTCTCCTTGACGTACACTTCAATTAGAATTCCGTAATACTTCAAACAACTTCAACAAAAAGAATTTGGATCACACCCAAATTCCTACACCATGTTTGTCAACTGAATCAGTCCCCTTGGGATGTCATGAATTTTTCGCCACATCAACTTCCCCACAACTACTGCCTCCCCGTTAGTTACATTTAGTCTATATAGACTCCCCTTTGGTTCTATACACAGATATGTTAAAACCCATTTATTATTCTTATCAAATGCGCCTTCATTTTGTTGTGGTTCTTTTTGCCGCTAGGGTGTTTTCTGGAAACTCAACTTTAAGGTTGATTAAAAAATGTGAATTATCTTGTATTTGGGATCTGGAGTTTGAATTCCATTTTGTGTTTTCGTTGTTTCTTTTTATTATACCACGGGTGATGGTACTCTTCAACATAGAATAATTTTTATGTAGGCCTATGGAAATAATGATTTTGATAAAAATAGGTCGAACCCTCCTGGATAATTTCGAAATGAGCGGTAATCCTTTTATTCAGTGTTCAATTTGAACTGTTTTAAATTTTTGGAGCTCTTTATTGATGTGAACATAAATGGATGAGGTGTCACTCCATGTCATGCAGAAGACGCATCATCCAGTCTATTAATCCACTCCATGTCAATGACTAGACGTGTCATCAGTCTTTTAATGGTGTTGATGCACTTAATTTAAAAAAAAAATTAAAGAAATTATCATCTATGCAAAATACCATTGTATTTTAAACAGAATAACATTACACCGTGCGACATAGGTGTATGTGATGTTGTTAAAAGTTGATAAATTTGGTGGGTCTCATTAAATTTGTGGTGAAATTTGGATAAATTTGTAGTTAAAAATTAGTTTGATCACGATTAACATTTTAGCAAACGAATGATTTACCAATATTTGGCGGCCCTCTGATCAAAGATTTTGCTCACATATTCATGCCACCATCACTATTTATGTGCTCTTTTTCAGTTGCCACCGATCGCAAGCCACATACCCAAGCCACCATGATCTAAAATTTCAGATCTGGTTGATATTAAAATTCTAGAATGTCAATCTCACACAATTGTAAGCTCTTCTCTGTGCTTAGACCAAGATTGAAAATGGTGAGATATAGCGCCAATTCTACAACAAAATTGTGATATTGTGACAAGATATTTTGTGATACATAAAAAGTTGTCACAATAAGTTATTTAGCAAGACACGCTTTTTAAGTTTATTGCAAATATTGTTAAGAAAAAGTACCAAAAAATATAAGGCGACATAAAAAGATGCTGTGAAATGTGAGAAAACACGACAAATAATAGAGATTGCCGCCAAAAACACGAGGGAAGCAAAGCACCACAATATTTTTTGGTGGGAAACTTATGGCGACAAACTGTTATTTCTTGTAATAAAGTGTTTGTGATGCAATAGGATCTACTTTTTGCAACATTGAATATTTGTTGTTAAAAATTCTATCGATGAAGGAAAAAAATCTCTACAAGAAAAATTGTTTTTTTGCAACGAACAAAAAAAATTGTCATATGTCTTTCACTGCATTGACCCTAATATTGCAAGCTCTTGTGTTGTTATAGGATAGAAGGATACATAATGTGCAATGCACATTACAAATGGTCTCAAATGCACGTTAAGTTTTTGTGATGTTCTTCCATTGCCTTTATTATATTTTGCAATGTTCTTTACTTGTTATCTTAATTTCTTTTTGTGACAGTAAGTAACTATTGTGTTTAGGTTTTTTTTTTTTTTTTT
>CAIGRN010042152.1:0-18104 GCA_903798345.1 Fraxinus anomala
TAGATAAAGAAATAAATTCGAACAAACATCAACCTGTTCATTGATTCGAGACTCAAGAATAGACTCTAGACATCCTTAAAATGATCGGGCTATTTATATTTCTTTACCATATAACAAATTACACAAGTTGAACAACAATGGTAGGCCTCTCGGCCGGCCCATATTTTAGTTATTACGAACTACTTAACGACACGAGGACTACAACAAAAAAATTTACGCAGATGGGAAATATTTATTGAGCTTGAAGGGAAGGGAATAGAATTCCATACTTCTCGCATCACTGTTGAAGGAATGGAATCTGTCCCACCAATGTCTGCCTCTGTCTTTCCTTACTTGAGGATCCTTCTTATCCAATGTGTTGTCGAGAAAATATGCCAATATCCCGGCTACAAAAGCTTCCGAAGAGAAAGGGACGTTTATTAAGTCGTTGAACTGGCCACATAAAACAAACAATTCGACGTTTTTGTAAGTTCAACTTTGGAAGCAGCAAGAAATTTTACATCTACTAGCATGTTCGATAAGACGGATTAGATATGCAACTAAATGATTCAAGAGTTTCGAAGATAAGTCATTTTTGTGCATACCCATCTCCCGGACGTGTGGGCAGGACCATAGTCCTTTGTAGCGGTGTACTCGTTGAAGTATTGGGGCACGGATAATCCCATAAAAATAGAAAAGCCTAATATGAATTTGTTGCGGAAACTGTTAAGCTGGCAGAACTGAAGAAAGGCTATACCACCCGAACCTGTATATTCATGTAAAATTACAGAATAAGTTAATCTATGAATAGAAGTTCACTGAAATTTGCAGTTAGATTTTTGACAGGTTAGCATACATACCAACGTAGGCAAAGAAAACGCAGTATAAAGCAGCAAAAATTGGTGCTGGGATTGAAGCAAAGACTGCTCCGAATTTGCCTGCAGAAATGAATGTTCTTAATTAAGACAAATAGACCGGAAAGAGATCAAGCATTTTGCATGAATTGAAAATCACAAAAAACTTAACCAAGAACGGAAAAGAAAATCATGAATCCGGCAGATATCTGCACAACTCTTCGACTGCCAACACGCGTCAGTCCTATTAAGCCAACGTTCTCACTGTATGGGAGCCAAGAAAAGCAGTTGGAATATAAGTAAGTTGACTGAATTAATTAGAATTAAGAAATTATGTAGAAAAAGTTGCCTCTTACACAGCAACTGATGATCCATTTCCAGTTCCAAACAAACCGGACAACAAGATAGCAATGCCCTGAGACATTAACATAGACAAATAATTTACTAAATTCATCGAGAAAATCATTGACAATGAACCTGGATGTACCTCGTGACTTTTCTTACATGCAAAACAAGTGATTTGACCAGTGTTTATCTTATCTTTCTGAAGTATAACAACATCGTCAAAGGAGTTTTCTGGCCTTAATTATTCACCTATTTCCCGAGTAAGATTATAGTAGTTTATTAATCAAAGTTAACCCAGAAAGTTTATTAATTATTCACTGTTGTATCTCATTTGCTTATGGCATATTAAGGTTGTTTAGATTTGAAATAACAATTTGGAAAGAAAATAAATAAATTCATTCAAGTAACATTATTAGCCTTGCAATTTTATTCTTCATTTCTCTTTTCTCCTTTGAATGTGACTTTTTTCCTCTTTCATATTTCTTTTTTGTTTTTGGGGGATGGGGGATCGCCTAGTCGGGGGCCTATAAGGTGTCATGTTTACCTGCCAGCCAATACCACGGCCTAAAATAGATGGTGGCAAAGGAGTTGCACTAGATAATCTGGACACACTGATGAAGGCACCACACGACTGCATTTACCATTGGGAAAAATGTGAATAAAAGGGAATTAGATGCAATGAAAAATTCACACATAAGAAAAAATAAAAAGGAAAGACAAAATGAAAGCATGTTGGTTTAGCTTTAAAGCTACTTTGAAGTAACTTTTTGACAAACATATTAAGAGATTTTTCAAAAGTTACTTTCTTTGGATTTTCAGTACAAAAACTTTTTCGACAGTGAACAAAGTAAGTATATTTTTTTTCGATCTTAGGCAAACATGCTCCAAATCATTAGTGACTGTAAACGGTAAACCTGAGCTTTTAAAGGGGATGCCAATAACAGGATGTAAGAACAATAGAGATACTGCAATTTTGTAAGCACTGAGCGATGAGATGAAATCAAACCTCTACAAGGGAAACAAATGCTGCCATCATCATGGCAAAGCCTTCACCTGCATCAAATGAAGGTGCACCCCATTGAAACGGGTATGGAACTCTTATCCTGCAAGGAAAACCGAAAACCAACAAGAATTCATTGCCCGCATGCATCAATGTATTTGTTTATAGTTTAAATATGCAAATCAAACAAAATGCACCATATGCTGATAGTATCACCACGATGTAGTTTAGCGTTGCTCATTAGCAACTCCAGTTGAGCTCACTCGTATTTAAGATGAGATAGACAATCAGATTAGTGAAGAACTGCATATCTATTACCTACACCTCTTAATTTGTGGTAATTCATTAACCATTTCGAAGATTTAATATCTCTATTTGCATTTCTGTATGAATCAACAATGGTAGCAGCACAAGTGGAAAACTCATTGAATCGGCCCTTGAGGTTCACAAAGAATGAACAGTTCAAAGCAGTTTCTTCCGCATTTCCTTACTGAGGAAAGATGAAAGAAGGTTATGTACTAAAATTTCATCCGAATTCAGTGAGACGTCTCATGAAATAATTACTGCATGCAAGTACAAACAAATTACTGTAGCGGCAAAGTTAGTGTAGCACTCACGTTGAGAGTGAACCACTACAAAATTTGTGTGTTTCATGTGTGTGTTTCTGGTTTTCATCTTGTTTATTACTGCTCTCGGGATTGGGATTGGGCTAAATTTCTAACAGCTTCAGCCCATCCTTCCCCAAAGCAATTTAAGTGCATGTTGGCCATTAAAGAATCCACTCACTCAATTACAAAACAAATAAGATGGCCTATATTTATTGTGCACAAGCACCTTTGATCTTCTTGATGAGAAAAAGATAAAAATACTGAAATTATGTTATTAAATGGCTAGGTAACAAGCGAAAATACCAGAGCAAATGACTACTAACATTTGGGACTCAGCTTACCATGGAGCAGAATCAATAAGTCCCGCACGATCAGTTCTGCAGCTTGTTTGAGTCTTTGGCGCTTTATCATTATAGGCCCCACCCACAGTAAGTAAATGGGCATAAATCCATACAATTACCACCGTGATTAAAACCGAAAAACGTTCAAAGATATGCTTTCCTGGGCTTATCAGGTCGACCAGATACTGCATTGACCAGAAAAATTAATTGTCGAACAACTCTTGGAATTGGATCACATAGAACAAATACTGCAATAGTATGAAAAACTAACTCCTATCCTAAAACATTTAACTACAAGATGGCATGCTACGTAAGATACATTGAAGTGATTGAACTTTATCAAGAAAGTTACAAAATGGGAAGTTGTGTTCTTAAATTATGAAAAAGAATCGTCAAAGTGAAATTAAGACTTACCTGAGAAATAAAAATTACAATTATGAGCTGTGGCAATCCAATTTCAACACATTTTCCAACCTAAACAAAAAGGGCAATAGTTCATATTAACCCCTTTTAGCAAGTAACAAAAGCCAGTAGACAAACAGAGTATAATCATTTCGATAGAAAGAGAGAGATTCAGTAAAGGCCTGTGCATACCCCAGGGAAACCAAACTCATAAAGTCCAAAACCTGCAAGAGTTGCCAAAGGGACAGCTGAAAGTGGACTCAGGTACCTAGATCACAGAGATATATTAGGTTAGTTTTAAATGACAAGATATCATACAATAGACTTGTTGGTTATAGACAGTATCCAGGACAAATAAGGTCAGCATGGCTGAAACAAAGTATATGCATATTAATTTTGTTATGCAAACAAACCTTGCAACATTACGCCAAAGACCACTGAAACCTAGTACTATTTGAATGGTTGAAGCGACAATAAGTGCACCCTGTGTTGCCCGCATTATCTTCTTGAATTTCTGCATAGTCATTGAAAGTAAATCACATATTTGAATCAAATTTCACCAAGAGTAATGAGGTACAATTTACGTCAATTTTTATAGAGCTCTCTCGGTGCAATCCTTCCCTGAGTTTTACTAGGCTTTGGCACTATTTATTTTCAACTCACTCAAAACAAATCAGCAGAATTTCTATGAACATGGACCAAAGGTAGATAAATCACCAAGTGCTTCTCGATAGCATGTTTGGTTGTGCTTAAAAGTTACTTCTCTAGACAAAAAAACTAACTTCGAAGATCATGTTTGGCAAAGTAACCTAAAGGTAAGTTCAACACTTTTAAGCACAATCAAACATATTGTAAGCACAATCAAGTTTCCATCTGAAGAACAAAATGCAATGGGTATAGTATCAAGATCGCAAACCGAAATAGGGTCTGGGTCACTCCATCGATTAGACAGGATAATCGAAATTGTGGGTGCAACAAAAGTGTATGACCCTCCCATCACAACAGGTAATCTTGTTCCAACGAATGACTGCAATAGAGTGTTCAATCCAGCAACGAACAGCAGAGTCTGAATAACTTTAGCTTTCTCCTCCTGGAAATAGAGCGCGTATTTGGGAATATAAAAACATACAGGAAAAATAATAGAGATAATTTTGATCAAGTATAAGCACTGGAATGACTCACGTTTCCTCCCCCCATTTGAGGAACCAGCGCTGTGGGTATGATGACTGTTGTGCCTAGCATCACTATATAATGTTGAAATCCAAGAAGGATGGCCTCAGCTGTAACAAAAAAAAACCATACATTGTGAAATAAGGGATTGCTCAAAAACCCTTTTTTAAACTAAATTATCAAATTTACAAGTTACTGGACTTAAATAAAGAGGACAAAGATATTCTTGATATTCAGAGTAGGAGGAATCACTTCAGACTGACTATTTTCCAAACGAGAATAATAACATAGCAAGTTCTAGGAATAGTAACATTATCGTCTCAAATAATTTTGAGTCAGAAAAACACATTAAACCCCTCAAATCCCCATAAATGTGTTAATACACAATCTCTCACGAATAAATTAACCAGCTTTTCCATTTCTTCTCAAAAGCACAACTCGTATGGATTGAACCATCAATGGATTGAACAATTGTAAGAAAAAAGAAATAAGCAATAAGAAGAAAAACTACAAATTGGAGGAGCCAAAAAGGGGGTTCATAAAAATCAGAATCCACTCTATACTAGTGGCTAGAGGTATATACACAGAAACTGCAAACAGAAAAAATAGATTATAAACAGCCTTGCCTACTCAACCAAATAGATAATTCGTACAAAGAATGTGAGTATATACTTAAAAAGTATAAACAAAACGGCTTAAAGTCCCATAGGCAGGCTTTATACATTACACTCAAAAGCACAACCACTTCATAAAAAAGACCTCAAAATAATAACAGAAAGTATACACTAAGATTGTAAAGAAACAGTATGAAGATGATAAGATACTAACGCCATGGAGGAGGACTGGTAATGCAGTAGAATACATTGGGAAGCTGATCTTTTGGTGTATGTGGCGGTGGATCATCTGGCTTCACCACTATTGGAGCCATTTCTTACTCTCTCTCTTTCTTTCTCCTTGTAGAGCACAATGCAAATGCTACAAATCTGCAAACGAACCTAAAATCATAAAAACTAATCAGAATCCCATTAAAAAGACTGCAAAATTAAAAGAAAAACTGCAACTTTATGAGTACCCCCAGAAAGCTAAGATTCAAGAAACCCACAAAACAACCCACATTACGTATATATGGCACCCCACCTTTTATGCTAATAGTAAAAAGTAAAGAACTCAAAATGCTGGTGAAAAAGTGAAGCTATAATGGCAAGAGGGAGTGTTTTGTGTGTTAAGAAGTGAATTATATAAGTACTTGGCTGTGAAAAGAATAAATTTTTCATGCGCAAAAATCAACGGGCTGAAATCAAGTACAGAATCAAAAAAATCGAAGACCGCCCACATCGAGGAAAAGTTTTGAGCAAAAAGAGAATATCGAAGGGAGAAAAAGAGTATACTTTGCCTAAAGGTGATAAAAGAAGTCTGGAAAATAGTATGGAAAAGTATGAGCAAAATGAGAAGATAAAATGATAATATACATACTGGCCTCTCTTCCCCCTCATTTTCTGGTTTTTGTTTGGTTCCATTTTGCAATTAATCGGATTACGTATTATTGAACTTTAATAAAATATTTCATTCAAACTATCGGCTTAATTTGGTGTCGATTTTTTAACGAAACATTCTACGTGTTTGTGTGCCAAGTCGTAGGATTTGACTTAAAACCTTAATGATTTGATGACTTGACATATGAACATATAAAAATTTCAGCTAAAAAAAATGCTTCAAATTGAATCGGTGGTTGAAAAGAAAATAGGTTGAATTATTGAGACATTTTTTTCGATAAATAAATCTAAATGCTTGCATAATTTCTGCAAAATTAAGCTCAAAAGTAAAGCATAAATTAAGCAAATTATTTCCATGTATCATTGAAGATTTCATATGATTTTCAAAGAAATTCTTCTCTCATTTTATTGAATGTCTCAATAATTCAAACTTGAACGTTAGTTAGAATATAAGTTACTTTTTTTTTTAAAAAAAATTAATTGTGGAGGCAACGTAATGTGTCACCATTTTAAAAGGCATAAAGCAATTTAACAACACTAATGTGATTGGAGGGAGAAATGGAAACTACCTAAATTTTCTTTTGTCTTTTTGAGCATTAATGATACCTCGATAAAAAAAGTTGATCTCGAAATGATTAAAAAGGGAATGCGCTTTACAACACAGTAAATTGTTATAAAGGTTCGTTTGACAGAATTTTTGGTAAGTCGAAGATATTTTTGAGATTAAAAAACTCTATTGTATATATTTAAATATTTTTCTGAAAATGATTTGTTTGACTAAAAGAACTTTTCAATTAAGTTAGTTCAAATTTTAGACTTATTTTTTAGAAAGTAATTTTTGTCAAAATGAGTAACTCTAAAATCGCATTTAGTGAAATAAACAACTTAAAAAAAAAAGAAGTAAATTTTAATTACTTGTAAGAAAATGAGATAATGACACTGCGTACATGGGTGTCGCCTTCTTCTTTTTATACGATGCCAAAAAGGGGCCATTACATTTACAACTAGCAAAATTCCCCTAACTTTTTCTCTTTATTAAAAAAGACATTCAAGTGAGTATCTTTACTTCTTTCTTTGGTGCCATATTCCATCCCTACAATTATCCCTTCCCCTTTCATCTCTTTCAAAGTCATGCAAAAAGATACACGTATACGCAATATAAATATACTTTTTATGTCTTTATATGGTCCACAATTTATTCATGGGTTCAAACTTAACGACGGGCATGAGCTTGACTCGTCCATTGGGCTCGTGGACCACAACGGCTAGGCTAAGCCAAACTTGGCCCACACATGAGCCTTGGAATTAAAATTTTTATTTTACTATTTTTTTTAAAAAATTTAATTAAATATAGGCTGCAAAAAGTATCATCACAATGCCAATTGATGCAGCAAAAAATGCAGTCTATTATAAGGGCCTAGCAGTAGTTTGTCATTTTGACGAGCTAGGCCGAGCTAGCTCATCCAATAAATATCGAGTCGGCTCACATTCCATCTTTCGACAAGCTCAGGCACCCATGAGTTGAGTACAAACGAGCTCGTCCTTGCAAACAACAGATGCCTATTGTCATCCCTACCAAATAGAGAGTTGTGCTTATTGTTGTACTTTACTCAATAATTTATCTACAAGCTTACGACAATCATGATTGCTTGTATTCACATTCCTAAAGGCGCGAGTGTAAAACTTCATCTCCCTAGTCTATTTTCCCTTAGATAGTACCAAATGTCTTATGTGTTCGTAACTATATCGTGAAACGAATAATGATTTTTTTTTTTTTAGTATTTTTAAGTTGGTCAAGAAATGAACATGAAAATTAAATGATTGGTACGCGATATTTCATGCAAAGTGAATGGGCCTCTTTATTCTATACACTTATGGTATATTTTGGAGAGTAGTGATTGATTAAAATAAGCAAAACCCATGAGCAAGAATCGAGGAAGAAGAATGACATTTAATTATGTTAATAAATTAAAATTATTAAATGTCACCAAGAAAAAGTCGCACTTTTATCTTTTGCACTTTTAGTTTATGAAAAGAATGACTTTATAAAAGGAATATATTACAAGAGGAGGATTAGATGATAGAGGGTCCCACTTTATTCTAAGATAATATTCAAATTATATTCCTTAATCCAAACTATTGTGACATTAGAATCCGTCTCCACCAATGGGGATCTTTATTTTTTGATTTAATCATTTTTTTTTTTTGGGCGTAAAAGTGTGTTAGTGACTAGAGATAATGTCCATCACAAAGATAACGATAAAGTCGAGAGCTAGTTCATGTTCACATGAAAAAACCTTAAAAAGTAAAGTCGCTTTTAAGTAATATTTTGTTAAGAAAAATAAAAGGTCCACCTTTCACTTTGTGCCTCGAGTCTTAGTTTTTAACAAAATCTAGATACTAATAAAAGACTTAATTGACCTAACATAGGATCTATCAACTCATAATTTTGAAACATGGAAAAGTTAATTTCAATTTACAGTAACAAATTCTTGATATTTTTTAAACACGAAGAAGGAAAAGGTTCTTCTATATTTCTCCCACATTTATCTAATTTTCTATATTTCGAGGTGGGATCTTTTTTCTTTACATTTTTATGATGAAAGAAAACTTATACCTAAATAAAATTAAATTCACTTTACAAAAATTTCTTTACCTTCCTCACTATATTAACTATATTAATTTACACTTATTAGAATTATAGTGTTGACTTTTATTGGCAACATCTAAGTCAAGTAAATTGGGCAAATTCTTAAAAAATTTATTAATTTATTTCGAGTCAAAATTATAATTTTCTTAAGTTTTTCATTTATCGTTGAAGCAAAAATTCGAAAAGCAAAAGGGAAACCTACTTGCATGGCCGAGGTTAAACTTGAAATTTTTTGTATTTGGAGACTATCTTTTGCGATTTTCGAGATAAGAAAAATTACAACTTTAGTAGAAGTTCAACAACTTCAAATTAACAAGACGAGGGGTGCTTGCTAAGTAAGTCTAAGAAGTGATTCTACACAACGACATCAATGTTAAAGGGAGACTTTATTTGTTTAAATCCAATTTATCTAATGTAGATTGTTCAATATACCTTGTATATTGGAAATGTAATTTACAAGTAGTAGAATTTAGCTAATTCATGTTCCAAACACAATTCTTTGGTCACCTTCTATAGAATTTTATTTTGTTACTATCTTTTTTTTTTCTTAGTAAAGGAAATACTTTCAAAAAGCTAAATTCCAAAGGCCAGAGTTCAATACTAAATCTAGGCAAGTAAATACTTTAATGTAATAAAAAAAAACCAATATAAGATTACCTATTGAAGTCATGCTCGACGAAGTTTTATAGAGTAAAACTTGTCTATCAAATATAAATTACACAACACAATTTTGGTTTTGAAAAATTAAGAAAAACAAAGAAATAAGATATATATATTCCACGTCATATTAGCACAAGCATATAAGAACCAATGTGATTTTTGTGAAAGCAAAAAAAATCTTAGTACCATTTGTTTTATGAAATCAATATACAAATAAAATAAAAGAAGATTAGACAAAATGTCCATTTTTAAAGATGCATTCGTAAAAGTAGCCGTGTTGTGAAAAATCAGATTGAAATATCTTATGATATAAAGTGTTCGTGCATATGTCTGAAATGAATGTTGGTTAGCTAGTTGTTGGTCTTCTTTCGTTGTTCTATATTCTTTGTCTGCAATTAATATATCTTATTTTTATACTATAATTTTAAAAAAAAAAACATTTTAAATATGCATTTGTCTTTGGAAAACGTGACAAACAAAATTTTAATGAAGAATTAAAATGAAATACTGAGTAATAATTTAGATACAACAATATATTTATTAAGAATACATGAAAAATTATTTAGATCTTATGTGTAATTATTTTTTAAAAATGAGAAAATTTGAGAACTTATAAACGATTCTATCAAACGGGGGCTAATTCCTTTCTTTCTTTATAATAATAATAATAATATTGACATTCGTTAAACCAAACGAACCTACAAGCTCCAGAGACAGCGCTCTCTACTGCACCACCGCCGCTAACCACTGCCATTGGCTTTCCACAGACAAGTGTACATTTCAATCGAGTATATTTATCGCAATTATTGTAATAGTAATCAAAATTCTGTTTTTTTAATCTATGCTTGAAGAATGAAAATTCATGCAATAAAATTCGATCTTTATACCATTTCAGACTTTATGACTCAATAAGTTCACTATTTTCGTTTCCAAATTCTCTCGAACTTCCTGTAGTTTACTGATTTTTATTTTTTTGTGCAGAAAAGTATTAATGTCCCTCACCTGGGTGTTCAGAAGAACCCTATTGGCTGTGGCCAGATCAGAAGCTTCAGCGGCTGGAGTCGTCGCCGCTTCTACTACTGCCAGGCATAACCCACTTGAGGAGTTCTTTGATGCTGACAGAAGCCAGGATGATGACAAGCCTGTTGCCTATGGTGAATTATTCTTTTCTATCAATTTTCTTATTAAGGGTTTATTTCTTAATCTGGCTGGAGAACGGATGATGTTTGATATTTCTTTTTCCTTTTATGCCGAATTTCATAGGATAACAAATTTCATATGTTTTCATGGATGAAGGGGAATGAATTTGAGATTATTGGCAGGATTATCTGGGTTCGAATTTAGTTAGACTAAGCCCTGTTTGTCTACTATTTTTTTCAAAACATTGTTTTCTACAGTAAGATTCTCCACCACACATTCACTTAATAAAATATTCTACACACAAATCAATAAAGTTACTTTAAATTTCAACCTCACATTCTCCAAAAAATACTATTCATTACTCTATTTTCAACACAATAATGGATGACAAATAAGACCTAAAATGTATTGATCCTCGTCAAACGTGCTCGATATTTTCTCACGCATCTGAAGATTTATCTGATACGGAATAGGGTGTGCATATCTAAGAAAGATCTAATATTGGACGATTGAAATTCCATTTAACTAGGGATTATATGCCTATATACTAGATTCGTACCTTGGTACCAGAATGTTCAGGAAATGTCGACTAATAGAATGTGGAGGCACTTGAAGTCACTGCAAACACAGTTCAGCAGAAAGCAGTCTTTTGATTTGCACATACAGATTTGGCATATGAATTATGATGTTAAAATAATCATTTTTATGGTATATGAATTCACGCGCAAGTCATTTTTTAAACAATTAGATCAAGAGCAAAATGCTGAACTATGCTATCATCTGTTAACATTTTGATGATACTTTGTTGTCTCCTATGTTTATTTTATCACCTTGATCGCTACTAAGACCTGTTTGATGTATATTTTTCGAGAATAGATTTTGTGAAAAATGATTCTTCAGAGAATTTGTGGTTAAAAATTATGAAAGTTGTTGACCCTGACAATGAGCCAACAGATGTCGGGCCCACTCATGTCAAGTCAAATACGATTCCGACGTGTTTCTACCGAAAGGATGGCGGTGACAAATAGGAAATGGATGTAGGAGATACTTTGCGGTGTGAGACAAAAATGTTCAAGTTCCGACAGGTGGAACAAAAGTAACCACGCTAATAACGATCGCCGGATTGGAACTAAACAATGTAATAAGAAACGGGAATATGTGGAAGGATATATATGATATATATATATTGAAATTGTTATGTTGTATATTGAAATTTACAACTCCTAAGACACACTCAGAAGATAGAAACAATCTCAACTGTCCGTATATTTCTTCTCAAATATCCTCATTAGATGATTGCTCTTGCATCACTTGGTATCGTGTCTTAAAGTTTCCTTGGATTGGAAACCCATGGGACTGACCGCAACAATTTTATTTGAAGCAGCCGAACCTATTAGAATTTTGGTACAATGTTGGGATGAATATTTAAGGTATTTCATGGAGGAATTTAGCCCCTGTTCATCTTTCATTTTTCGAAACTCTCTTTTCTACATATTCATTCTCAACCACACATTCACACAATAAAATATTCTCCACGTATACCTTAAATTTTTCCCTATTTTTTAACTTTACATTTTTCAAAAATTCAATGTTCAAAATAATATTTTAAAAAAAAAAAAAAAAGCCATCAAACAGGGACTTAATATTATCACTAGTTAACCATGTTCTTTTGACGACAAATGGACCAAATATGACTCGAGATTTGTAGGATTAAACATGAGTACTTCACTGACCACTATAGTATTATCTATTACGACAAAAGCTGTCAATAGCTTTTTCTTGAAAATACCAAATGCTAATGATTGGGACATTGTAGTCTTTGAATTCTTAATCTTCACGTCTTTGATGTTCACGACTGCTTATGAGATGTTCGTTTAAGATTCTCTCACGGTTCTTGACTTCTTGTGGACTCAGAAGATTCTTGGGGTATGGAGTAGTCTCAGATCACTTTTTCTTAGGCATTGAATATTCATCTTTGAGCATTGTTAAGTTTAAATTTCTAAAGTCTATGCACATCCTAATACTATCATTCTTTTTTAACATCGGTGTGATATTAGATAATCACTCAACATATCTGGTTGTTCTAATAAAACCCATCTTTAATAGTCGTTATATTTCTTTCTTTACCTCAGACAATACATTAGGGGCAAAACGCATAGGAGATTGTTTATGGGGTTTAAAATTTGGCTTAGTTTGTAACATATGCTCTACCAAACTTTTATCTAGGCCATGCATGTGTTCATATTCCCAAACAAAACAATCATTATATTTTTTTTAATAAAGCGATTAATTTACTACCTACCTCTTGACTTGACTAAGCATTTGGCTGACAAATGTTGGACGATTTTCCTCTTCGTCACCAATATTCACCTTTATCAAAGGGTCTTGTGCTTGAGCNTCTCGGCCAATATTCTGCTCCAATTTGAACACTGCTAACTTGTTTCTCAACGTCGTTATGACTGATAATAATTCACCGTGTTGGATTGCTGGTAAATGAAGGGTCAGAATTAAGTTTATTAATGGAAGTGTCAAAACACTTGATGCAGTGCGGCATATTATTGATTTGGAGAAAAATATTATATCCTTAAGTACTTTTGACTTAAAATGGTACAAATTCATTGGTGAGGGTGGAGTCCTGAGGGATTGTAGAGGTGCTCTACTGTGTTACAGGGACATAAAAAGTCTCAATTATATGTCTTGTAAGTATCTATAGAATTTTTGATGGATCAACATATAGGTAGATTGTGAGTTTGGTTCAATACCGTTGGAGTTTTGTTTGGGATCTAATTTGATGAATACGTCTAAGTCAAGATCGAGAGTTATGGATAATTTCGCTTTCTTATCATTACTAGCGGTGCCATTGTATTCAATATCTAGAAACAACCAATTTTTGAGAATATACCTCCACATAGGTACAAAGATGCTGATTTAGTTAATTATGCTTCTTTCATGATTGAAGGTGATGATTCTAGCAAATATCCTTCAGATGAAGCATTTCATGGTGATTCTGTTACAATTCGTGTTTCAGCCTTGTTTGGTGATCGTTAATCAAGTTTGATTTTGTTGCTCAATTTTGAGTACTCGGGTTTTTGAGTTTGAACCCATTTGAGTTTTGTGGTAGAGGTGAAAAATATTTTCAAATTGGAAATTTTGATGGAGAAGTTCCTTTGTATTTTTGTTGAAGAGTTGAAGTTCATTCCTTGCTGTGGAGTTTGTCTCCAAGTGGAGAATCTTTCAAGTTTATTTAATACAGTGAAATTCGTGTCAAAGTGTTGTTCGTTAGAATTATGGTGTGACCCGAATTCTATTTGGAAGACAATTGAAAATTCTAATTAAAGTTGACTTAAGAAAAATTCTATTTGGAATGCTATTTTGGAATCCTATTCAAAGTATTTTTGGTAAATTCTAATTAAAGTTGAATTAAGAAAAATTCTATTTGGAATGCTATTTTGGAATCCTATTCAAAGTATTTTTGGTAAATTCTAATTAAAGTTTTATTTTGAAAGCCTAGTTGCGGGTTGTAATTTGCATTGGACTTGAAAGGAACATAATATGGGCATCACATTCCATCTACAACTCTACTTCTAGAATTCGAATTGTTCCAATTTAGCTATGTTGTTTAACCTCATTACAAGTTAGACAAATTAAAAAATTAAAATCATTGTATTATTTCCTATATTTTAATGAAATCTTGCCTATTATCACAACAAATTGGTATCGGAATCATCCGGTGTTTTCTTTGTTGTTTATAACATTTTTCAATAGAAATTCAACATAAGAATATCACCAATATTCAACGGAGGCGAAGGATCAGAGGATGAAAATGGGTCCTCGTAAACCATTTCATTTGGAAAACCTACATGTCCATAATCCAACGGAGACGAAAGATCAGGGACCTCGCAAAGCTGTTCGTTCAGAAAACTTGCATCTCTAAAATCCGACGAAGAGAAAGGATAAGAGGAAAGCAATTCATCCAGAATACTTGGATCTCGAAAATCCGACGGAGGCAAAGGATCAGAGGATGAAAATTGGGCCTCGTAAAGGTGTTGTTCATTCAGAAAATCTGCACCTCCAGACTCCAACAGAGACGAAGGATCAAAGGATGAAACTAGGTCCTCATCCAGAAAACCTGCATCTCGAAGATATTGGCCGGAATGGCCGTCCAGTCCAATAGAGTTGGTGGCATTCCTATCATTGGATGTGCATGGAAAATCACGCAGAAAAGAAGCTTCATCATCGTAAGAGGATATATTGTTCCAATTTTCAAATGCAGATGCTTTCTTCACATTTTTACATGCAGGTGCTTCCTTTTGATTTTCACATGCACATGCTAGTGACTTCCGTGCATCGTCCTATCACAAATGACTCTAAAACAGTTAGATATAACTATGGAGAAATAAATTTATTACCCTACAAAGAATGAGCAAGAAAATTGATTCAAGAAAGGCACACCTGTTCAGCCTCAGCTACACTTTCAATTGGCACGTATCTGTTATCACGCAGAACCCCTTTCAGTTGTCCCACAACATCAAAAACTACTCCAGATTTACATTCAGAGGAAGAAGAGTAGTGTAAATACATCTTTTTATCATCAATGTCGCATTTACGAGCATGATCCACCGTGCCATTCCATTCTCCTTGCCGGCCTTCACCAAATATCTGTAGACATACGAAATAAATGTAATCATTCTTGTGCGAAAATATAGCAAGTCAAGTCATATACATCCTAAGAATGTATATGTAATACTCAATTAGATATAGTTCAGCTGTGCAACCACCTCACTCCCCATTAACTTCTTGGACTCCATGTTAATATTCAACTTCAAATTGATTATACTAGATTGTTCAATTATGCAAACACTTCCAAATAACTTTTTTTGGAAACATAGAGAAATATATCATCATAAATGAGACAAATTTCGATGAATTACCAGCTAACCGCTACAATGCTTCTATAGAGCAGAGAGGATGAATAACAAGTATGGAGTGCTTTACTAAAAGTTCAAATATAAACATGATATAACTCCAAAAACAAGCAACACAAGCAACTAAATTTTGAAATCTTTCTTACTTATTATGCGAAAATAGAACAAGCAAACTAATTGCATGAGTAATATTCGTGGAAAGCAGAAATGAAAGAGGATAGTGAAATGAGTAATACTTTTCGAAGCCTCTGAGGATGAACAGAGAGTATAAACAGAAATCGCTGTACTGTAGAAATGTTATTCTCTTGTAAACGAAGATGTCGAACACCATTTTTGCCAATGTATTTTAATCTCCACACATCATCTAGAAGAGATGGTTTGTCGCACTTCTTGTATACTGCAAATAGAAACCAGCAGTTATACTGATGTTTCACTGTCCTTGTGAAATTATTAATCAAATGAACTGGAATTTTGATGATTTACCTTTTTTGCCTGATCTAGTTTAGTATTTGACGTGTAAAGCTACTTAAATAAAAGAGCACCTTGGTTTCTATCTTAGTTAGAATATAATTTGCATTGACACACGTGGAGAGGGGGGCAAAGAAAACGAGAAACTGCACCAAAAAAAAAATTAAAAAAAATAAAAAAGAACAACAACAACAACGAAAAATTACTTTGAACGTCTGCAATACATGAAGTGTAATTTTTTATGTGAGAATGAATATAGCTATATAACTTGCCTTGCTAGGACCAGTGTATCTCATCGAGAGAAATCAACAAGAAGAGGTCAGGCTGTGTGATGCCATATATCTTCTCATTGCCAATGCCTTAAATGAAGACCTAATCTTGCAGAAGTTATATAATAATGAGTCACTTCAACCATATTGGACTTCGAAAGGCAAGTTTTATTTTTCTTTAACATGTTTTAGCATTTATATGTAACTTCCTCTAGTTGTCATTATTTGCTCTAGAGTAATAAATTCTTACAGTAAGTAATAAAATCAAAGTGAGAGCTACTTACAACTGCTGCGTTTGTCCAAGAGCGTAAATGACTCTGTCAATGCTTCTTTAATTCTACTTCCATCAAATATTTGCACAACTCTTGCCACTAGTCTGCATTCGCAGCGCTTTCTCCAGTTAGAATTGTGTCCTAACTTGACATTCTTAGGCAAAATACCAATGCCTTTCTCCAGATTAACATTGATAGGTTCATGAAAATGAGGATTATTGTTTCCTATAACAATGCTATTGTTGAAGTCTTCAACATCTGCATTGAGAAATAAAATCTCCACCATTGCTGAGGATTCAGGCCCAGAGTCAACAGGATCCTCAGTTACATTATCGATCAGAGCAACTTTAATGTCAGTACCTCCTTTTCCTTTAATTTCCATCCCTGTAAAAACTGGATCAGACACTTCGTCTAAGAACTTCAGCTTATAATCCCTTGGTATCGGAGTAGTTGTCTCGTCCATAGAGTTCCTAAATATAAAACATAAGGATGTGTGTGAATGAGATAAGAACTATGCCGCCCACGCATATATGCATATAAATGATGAACATGTTATTTAAGTCCTCACTAATTCTGGGAAACCAACTTCTTTTCTAATGCCGATTGAGTTTCATCTATTATCTGGAAAGAAAATGGAAAAGTCATAAATATTTATATTGCTATGGTAAGAAAGCTTTTTAACTGAGATAAAGAACTGTCGAATAAATTAATATATATTACATTATTTTTAGAAGAACAGACGCTTTCATGATAATGATACTCTACAATTTAACCACTTTTCTTCTAATACCACCAATGAACAACAGTTAGCATGTGTAGCTAAGTTTAAACGCACCAAAAATTGCCAAAACGTGTTTGGTTCTGATAAAAAAAAGGCGAATATTTTAAACAGGTATTTTTTCTCTAGCAAACTGAAAAGGAGTCCAACTACAAAATGTCTAACTTAGCATTGTTATGAAAAAATGCTTATTCTAGCACGCTTAAAAGTTACTTTTTTCTGAAAGTAAGTGGAAATTTAAAGTGCATTCAAACTTGCTTTTCTTCACCCGCCCCCTTTCCCTGTCATCCCCTACCAACATGCTAGATATCATCAGAAGATGCATTTTCGCACTCACCTTCCTAATCGAATCATCCATAATAGGTTTTATAACTTGCTGAACAGAATGGAACCCCACTTTCGAAATCCAATCCTCCACAATAGGGATCACAGACCTAAAAGCAGAAAAGGGGTAAAGCAAAAACAGATAAAAGAAAGAATGAAAGAGCAAAATCGCCATAAAGAACAAGAAATAATCAACATAAAATACCAAACATAAAGCAATTTCAACAACAGTCTAATTATCTAAGCAGAACCCGTATCAGATCTTAACTTATTATTACAAATTGAACCACGAAATGCATATATAAAACTCAAAATGCTATACAAGGAAATCAAACAAAATAAATGTTGACTGATGACTTACTTCCATGGAACCGTAACTAGTTGCTCAGCTTCTCTGTTAAGGGAAAAAAAAAAAAAAATTAACAA
>CAIGRN010042154.1:0-12019 GCA_903798345.1 Fraxinus anomala
GAAGAAGAAGAGGGGAAGGGAATACGACGCCGTCGTCAATAAAACTTTCATTCAATCATTAATTCTCACAATAACAATGAAAAACCCAATAAATAGCGAGAAAGCGAAAACCTAACGGGCTTGGGCCGACCTACTAATACAAATCCAATAACAATAAATACAATAAAATAAACGATAGGTCCAACGAGAGTAAAATAACTAAATAATTTTCGGCGTGATGTCCGCATCAGTTGTTGACAAGTTTTGTATTCAAAGGACCAATGCATATTTAAACGGAACAAGCTAGTCCAATTGTTTACTTGCTGCACTTGCTTATGAAGCCAAAGTCCAAACATGACTGCATGCGTTGAAAAAACTTGTGTGGATAAATTCTCTTGAAGTTTGTAGTTTCTGGATGATTTTATGCATTTCCTTCGTAATGTAGGGATAAGGTAATATCAATTAAGCCCCTCTTTGCTGTCCATTATTTAAAAAAAAGGGAGTTTTGAATATTATTTTACGGTGTAGTTAAAAAGTAAGGAAAAGTTTTGAATACGTATAAAATATTTTATTGTATAAATATGTGTTTAAAAATGATCTTATTGCAAAAAGAGTTTTAAAACAATGGACACCAAATAGGGGACAAGATGAAGTTTATAGATTGATTAAATCACACTTTGCATAAAAGAAAACACTGTTTAGATTTAAATAGAAGCAAGCTTAAGGGCCTCCTTGGGAGTTTTTTTTTTTTTTTTTATATTGGTTTTGACATTTTTGAGTGCCACTGTTTATGAGTGGTGGAAAAAATATTTGCTTTTTAGTTTTTTCAGGCACCGATTTTGGATGGTTTAAAAACCATCCAAAATCGGTGGTGTAATTTTGATCATCTTTCTCAATCCACCAAATTGGTGGGTTTTGACTGTTTTTCAAATTCTCTTCCAATTTATTTTATGCCCTGTAAAATAATTATTTTCAACCCACATATATTGTTCAAAACTAACTTGTAAATAAAAATACATTGACTAAAAAATTTATTTATAAGCATAAAATTACTTTATGCCTAAAAAATTTACTTATTAGATAAAAATGAACTTATTATGTAAAAGTTGCTTATAAAGTAAAAATACTACTAATAAGAAAATTTCTCTTATAAAATATAAAAGTTACTTATAAGTAAAAAAAATTATTTGTGTAAAAAATTATTTAAAAGTACAAAATTAACTTATAAATAAAAAAATACTTATAACTTAAAAATTTAATTATAAGTAAATATTTCACTTTTTAAGTTAAAAATTAACTTATATGTAAAAAATTACTTATAAGTAAAATATCACTTTTACCTTTCAAAAAAAAAGTAAAATAATACTTTTGAGTTAAAAATTTTATTTAATAAATTATAAATTGAAAATTTTAATAAGGGACATATGATAATAAACTTTCAAGCATGGGTTAAAGTGTTTTAAAAACCGCTATTAAAAATTACCCAAATCGTACACCTCATACACTTCCAAATCGGTGCTTTTTTAAAAAAAAAAAAAAAAAAACCTTACAAGCGTACTCACAAATGATTGTTGAGGAGGGAGGGAGGAGGCAAAGCAGGAAGAGGTGTGGAGATGGTAGGACTTTTATGCTAAGTTGTGTTTGAAGATAAAATATGATCCTCATTGTTCCTAGGCTAAATATCTGAAGAGGAATGGTTTGTTTCTCTACACATCCAATCTAACCTGGTGGAAGCACAGTGAACACGCCACAAGGATACACTTACACTTCAGTAGATGTGTCGTTTCTCTTAGTGATTAGGGCACAAGCCCCATTGTTCTTGACCTAAGGTTGATCGGCCAAGAATCAGATCCATCCAATGTTATGCGATGGAAGTAGTCCATTGGACCATCATGACTCAGGCTTCACTGGAATGTGATTGACCATTGGACCGACGAAAGAGTGGTCCACAATCTCCTCCCACTGTCTCACAGTTGCCACATTTTGTAACCACCTGACAAGTTGCGGTGCGTGCTTCAATATGATGAGATTGTGTAGGACATTACTGGGAGAGCACTGCCTCCACTAAAGCCAATCGCCGTGCTTATTTTATACTGATAAAAAACAACTGCCAGGGGGTGGCGGGTGGCCAACACTTTAAATATCTACATATTATTCACTTGGTTAATATAGTACATTCTCTCCTTTTCTTTGTTCAAGCAATATTTCGCGGTCCCACTACTATTCCATTGCACTCTTGCGCACAATATTTCCCTACTATTCTGTTATTCTCTCGGACACAGTCTTTCCATCTAAAACACTTGCTTGACATCAGCATCGGAGTGAAATAGGGAAGACACGATTGTGGGGTCAAGGATTTGCAGTTGACAAGGACTAGTCATTGAGATTTGGAGAAACTTCGGTAGGAAAAATGACAGATGATAGATTTTGAGCATTCTACAGTTTCCGTTTTCACTGTATTATTCTATTTTTTGATTGCTTTCTTAAGCTCATTTCTAACTTCTTTCATAATTTTTCTTTTTAGCATCAGGAAATCAGGAATTATTAATGGTTTGCTGAACTAGTAGTGAGCTCTGAACTTGTTGAAGCACAACCGTAGTAGCCTAGATTCATTGTCATCTTTTCTATTTCGTCATCTTAGCTGGATTATCTATTCTGATTACTTTTGTACTAACCCTGCTACTTCAGCATTGATAGGAACATATGTTTACTCTTCTGATAATGATGTAACAGTGTTATTCACATGTGATTATGTGTGTTATTGCCTATTAAGCAAGCAGTATAATTGGGCCCTGCCAGATAATATAGTTTCTTAAAATTCTGTGCAGCTTTTTGTTTGTCACCTAATTTCGCATGGAGCAGAAACACTGCATAGGTTTCAAGTTACTTAAATTGGAAATGCTGATTTACTTGTCGGCTTATGTATAAAGATTAATTTTACTTGCTTTTTGAGTTAATCTTTTATTTACTCGTCTATACTAATTGATGTGTCTCGTTTTCCCTTCCTCTTTTCACCCACTCATCTGGTTCTCAAACTTGATAATATCCGCAAGGCTTTAAATTGTAACCTTGTTAACAGTCTCACAAGAAGCGGAAAATTGTCTATGAACCAAATATATAATTGTAATCTTAATGAGTATTGCAATTTCGAATACTTAAATGAGATTGTCCATTAAAAGAAATTTTTTATGCTTATAATAAACGGAATTAATTTGATTATCTATTTCTCCCCACTACTTCCCGACGAATGATTGATACGTGTAACGTTATATCAAATAGTAGTGTTAAATTTGGCAGTATCTCCTTGCTTCTTCCCCAGCTATATTAATATCGTTGACATTCTTTAAGATTACCAAATAGTCTTTTTTTCTCATCTTCTCCCTTGTAATTAGAATAAGGGTTCTTGATATCTATTGGCTACTGTTGCACTTTTTTCTTTATATGTGCTTTGCGTTAAAACATTTTTGAATTCTAACACAGTACACTTTGGCACGCTGGTTTATATAATACTTGCAGATCATACGTGAGTTGAGTCTGAAGCAAGCAGAGCACAGTGCAATAACCTCGGGAGGGAGCTTGAATTAGATGTATGTGAAAGGTACCGTCATCAAAGTATTTTACTCGATTCCTTGTGGTTCTGAAATGCAGATACCTTGCATTTAGTTAAATTTTGTTTTTTAGCCTTTCTGCAGGCAACTTTGCAAAAATGAAGCAATCTTTAATTCTTTCTATTAAAATGAATTTTATTTTTATTTTTCTGATGACGTGTATAGATTTCGAATGTCTCACTTGAATATTCTGTTTTTTGTTGAGGATATGAATCTATTATCAAATATACTGCTCTTATAAAATTTCTGGATTGTGGCTTTGTGTATTGTCTTTTATGCATCTTGAAATCCTGTTAAGAAAACTGTACAACGGTAGCAGGAGATTGCAAGAAGGTTGAACGAACATTTACAAGGACTTTTCCTTGTTCTCGACTGGACTAAGTAACTGCAGAGTTGCACAAGAACAAGAAAAAAGAGAGAAATATTCTCGATATGGTTGGATCTCTTGAAAATTTTCAATTTCCAATTGAAAAGGGAAAAAATGATCGATGGAAAATAACGTTGAAATTATAATTTTTAATACAAATTGGTCCCGATTGAAATTATACCTGAATTGGAACTGTGGTCGGGCTTGACTGTAGTTTGGGCACTGCATTGAATTAGTTTTTGCAATCAGATTGGCCCAAATATTGACAAGTTTTTAAGGGTAATAATTTGGAAAAAAATCGCATCTAACCTATTAAAAAATAAGATTTGACAAATTACTAACGTGGTGTGTGTGTGTAATGTACTATGTAATATATAAAAATATGCTACTAAATACTACGTTCTAAATTACACAACATACCATTTTCTGTATCTGAAAATAATGCAAATGTTACTCTTGCATTCAATGCCTTCCATATCAGAAACTAATTCAAAATTGCAATGGGAAACAGTTGTCGTATCACTATTGGAGGAAATCATTTTCGGATTGATCTTCGTGTTCAGTTTTCATCCATTTTTCAGAAATTGGAAAGTTCTCCTGAACATCTTTTTCCCCAAATTGAAGGCAACTCTACATATTGTGATGTGATGTAATTGGATATGAATATTATAATAATTTCATGCTTTTGCTTTTGGTATGTATGTACGTCATAGAAATATGTGAAACGAAGATCAAGTTTATACGTCTTCCCCATTGGCCAATACTTTGATCCTCTTGGACTTGCTGATGAACTCGTCACTTTTGCTGAGCTAAAGGTGAAGGAAATCAAGAATGAAAGGCTTGCTAGGATCTCCTCGTTCGGGTTCTTTGTACAAACTATTGTCATTGAAAAAAGCCCTATAGAAAATCTTTTGGGTTGCTAACAATGCCTGCTATAAATGGAAGAAAATTTTCATTGCACATTGGGTTATGTCGAATTTAAAGTGTGTGTATAATTCTAATTTTAAAAATCAAGCGTAATATATATTACACATTAAACTTGTTTTCTTGTAACATTTTAGATTTCACAACATAATCATATTGACGTCGCAAACTACGTTCATGCATTTAGTCACATTCAGATGTCTCAAAATCAAAAACAGAAAGCTACATTGCACATATCATGAGAGGAGAAAATAAACGTCGACTAAACAAAGCCAAGCATTTTTCGATTACAGCAGATTAAAATTTATACAGACGCATTTCTAATGGGATGGAATCCAAATAGATGTGGTTAGTACTTACGAATGATACAAAACTGCACGAGTTAAAAAGTAAAAGAGGCTATGTTCTTATATTTAATTATTTGAACTGCTTTATGAGAATCATTATTTTATTTTATTTTATTTATGTTGGTCCTAGATAAACAGATCAAATGAATGTTCGAATTTATTTTGTGAAAAACCATAAAGAAACAAGTTTAAAAATAACAAGAACACAAGATTTTTTGGCCAAAGGTCCTGGAGGTTCAGCTATTGCTTCTAACATGTAATCCTCCGTTGAGCATCCTTAAGGATATTGCTTGACTATAAAGCCCCAAAAAGGGGCAAGAACAAGTTCAGTACAAATCTGCAATGAGGGATTCAAATGAACCATTTATCTCGAATACACCTCTCATTTCAGTAATCACTCACTCACACAGAACATGAATTGCTTTACAAAACTCTCTAAACAACAATCTCACAAAGAAATCGCACTAATATTATCCAGTTAATGACCCAAAAATACAGAGAGAATTTCACTAAGACAGAGAAAGATGAACAATCGTATTCGTCCAACCCTAGAAGCACAATTGCTTCCTTTTATATGAGATGAAGCAATATCACGCATCCAACGGTATGAAATATTCCAAGTGTCAAGCATCCGATGAATGCGTGTTTATATATATATATCAAACACATTGTCATCCAATTTCCGGAATCATCCATTTATTGGGTCAAGACATAGTTGGAATGGATAAGTGGGCTTATCTCATTTGGGCCATAAAAATGTAGCAACACATCTCCACAATCTCCACCTTTGCTGCATTTTTGTGACTTTATGTAATGAATTCGAACTCTATTTCAGATCATTTGCTCTTATTAACTTGTTACAAAACAAAAACTAGTCAGTTTCAAGATTCAATAATTTTAGAGAATTTTGAAATTTATTCAAATGTATTACCTTTGTGCTTGCATCAGCTAGATTAACCTTAGTAGGTGTTTTAACAAGTTTTATATCACATTTTTCAGTTATATTCCCAATGGAACGACACTTAATATCTATGTGTTTAATTCTATCGTGAAACATAAGATTTTTACTAAAGAAAACTGCACTTTGATTGTCTCAACAAAGCTTCACCTTATTTTCTACAAATCCTAATTCATTTAATAATCCGTTCAACCAAATACCTCTTTTTACAACTTTTGTAGCAGCAATATATTCAGTTTCGGTAGAAGATAGAGCAACTAATTTTTGAAACTGAGATTTACAACTAATGCACGTATTATTTATCGCATAAAAATATTTAGAAGTAGATTTTCTATTATCAGAATTTCCAGCAAAATTAGAATCAACATATCCTTTCAAATTTAGACCATTTTTATCAGTTTCAAACATAAGTTCTAATTTCTGAGTACAATTTAGATATCTATTAAATGTTTCATAGCTTCCCAATGAAACTCACATGGATTACTCATAAATCTGCTCTGAACACTTACAGCAAAAGCAATATCAGGTCTAGAGCATACATAACAGAACGTACTGCATTAACATAAGGTACATTAGCCATTCTACTAAACTTATTTTCAGTTTTTGGTGAATGATCAATAGATAACTTCACACAAGTAGATAAATGCAAACTAGCAGGTTTAGATTCATGAAGTGAACATCTTTTAATAACGCTTTCAATGTAAGTTTCTTGTGTTAAAAATAATTTTCCATTTGTTCTATCTCTTTTTATTTCCATTCCTAATATTTTTCTAGCAGGTCTTAAATCCTTCATTTCAAAATCAGATTTAAGTTTTTCTTTCAGAACATTAACATCAACTTTATCATGACCAGCTAGATGCATATCATCAACATATATAAGCAAATAGAAAAATTTAGAATTTTCAACACATTTAAAGTAGAAACGGGGAACATAATCTGATTTTTTAAAACCAAGACTTTGTATAAAAGAGTCAAACCTCCTATACCATTGCCTAGGAGCTTGTTCTAGACCATACAAAGATTTCTTCAAAAGGCACACTAAGTTTTTTCTCTTGCTTTCAAAACCTTTTGGTTGAGTCGTGTATATAGTCCCATCTAGAGTACCATAAAGAAAGCCTATTTTCACATCAAGTTGTTCTAATACTAAATCAAGTTATGCCACTAAAGCAAATAAGATTCTGATAGAAGTGTATTTCACAACATGTGAAAATATGTTAGTATAGTCTATTCCTTCTCTTTGTGTAAAACTCTTAGCTACTAGTCTTGCCTTATATCTTTTATTACCAGATTTCATATCACCTTCCTTAATTTGGTAAACCCATTTACAGTTAATCAATTTACAATCATTAGTTTTTTACAAGATTTCAAGTCTAGTTCTTATAAAGAACCCATTTCTTCTTGCATTGCAACAAACAACCTAGGAGAATCTTTACAAAATATTGCCTCTTCATAAGAGGTTGGTTCAAAATTTAAAGTCTCAGCTTCATATTGTTCAGACACATTATCTGCATACAAAAACCTAGAGGGAGGTTTTATTTGTCTTCTCTCTTTATTCCTAGCAAGTTGGTAAGCTTCCAGATTAGAACCAGTATCAAAAACTTGATCATCTTTCAAGCTCTTATCAGTTATAGTTTGTGATTCTTCTTGAGATTTCTTCACCTCAATCTGAACTTGATTTTCATTATTTTGAACATCAAAATCAACCTCAGTTGACACAAAGTCCTTTTCAACGAGTTTTTCTCTATTATCACCACTAAGACTAGGAAAGTGTTCTTTTTTAAAAAAATTGACCTACTTGTTATAACTTTGAATCCTACAATTTCTTTTATCCATAACCTATAGCCTTTAACTCCTTCCTCATAAGCAAGAAGACACATTTCAGAGATCTAAACTCAAGTTTAGACCCAGTTTGGTGTGCATAAGCTGCACAACCAAAGGTTCTAAGGTAAGAGTAGTTAGACATAGTTCAAGTCTAATCTTCTCATGTATCTGATAATCTATCTACCTTGAAGGAATTCTATTTATAAGATAACAAGCAGTCTTAACAGCTTTTCCCCAAAATATCTTTGGTAAAACATATCTTATCAACCTACATCTGGTTCTTTCAAAGATAGTTCTATTAATCCTTTCAGCAATTCCATTTTGTTGAAGGTATAGACTACAATCATGTGCCTCTGTATCCCTTGGTTATTGCAGAACTGATCAAATTCAACATTACAGAATTCAAGGTCATTACATATTCTTAATGTCTTTATCTTCTTATAAGTTTGATTCTCAATTAATATCTTCCAGTTTTGAAGTTTATAAGAGTATTAGATTTATTCTTCAATAAAAGGATCTAAGTTTTCCTAGAGAGAAATCATCTATAACAAGAAGATAATATCTATAGCCATAGGCTGTAGATATAGGTGCAGGGCCCTATAGATCACTATGTATATAATTAAGTATATTTAGTGATTTATGAACCCCTGTCTTAAATGGCAACATGTTTTGTTTTCCAAAGATACAATGTTCACAAAATGTCAACTTATGAACATTGTCCTTCCCAAATACTCTTTCTTTTGAAAGAAGTTTTATGTCTTTTTCACCAAGATGATCTAGTCTCCTATGCCATAATTCTGATTTGTAAAATTGAGACACTAAGTTCACAGTATTATTAGGGAAGACACATTCAACATTTATCACATAGATACCATTATATTTTGGTACGCTAACAATGAGATCTTGATCTTTGATTATATTTGTAAAGCCATTTTTAATTTCAATTTGACAATTTTCATCATCTAAAACACCTAAGAAAATAAGCTTTCTTTTCAAGGCAGGAACATATCTAGTATGTTTCAGAAGTATTAACGGATTATTTTCAAGTTTTGAAACAATATTCCCAATGCCTTTAACTTCACAAGGTTCATTTATTCCTAACTTTACAAAACCTTCACTTAGGTTAGAATAATCAGAGAACCATTTGAGATTGGGGCTCATATGAAAAGAACATCCTGAATCAAGAACTCAATCTTGATTTGTTCTTTCATAAGAGGACTTATAAGCTACACCAATATTATCCCCTGCTTCTTTATAAGAAGGATCAATAGCTGAAGAGTTATTGCCTTGATTGGACTCATTCTTTTTATCATTAGCCCATTTAAAATAGTCTTTTTTATGGTGACCCCTTTTTCCACAATAATAGCATTTTCTATTCTTATCATTAGCTTTATAAGTTTTCTTGTCCTTTCCTTTGTTATTTCCACATTTCTTCTTAGCAAAATTCTTGTTTTTATTATGACTAGCCTGACTGAAATTGCTAAGACCTTTAGATTGAAGTTTAGAATTGGATTGAGATTTCTCAATATGAAGAACTTCTCTATGCTCTGATTTTAATTCTAGTTCTCTATTCTTTTGAGAAGTATGAATTATATCAACGGTCAGATCATCCGTACCATATTCTAAGGCTTTCTTAATATCATTATATCTATCACCTAAAGCATTAAGTAGACCAATTACTTTCTGATCACTTGAGATTTTCTCACCACAGTTTATAGGATCTTGAGTGATCTTATTAAACTAGTCCATATTCTTTTCTAAGTCAGCATTAGGATCAAACTTATGACTAAAAAATTGTTTCCACAGAAACATTTGTTTGGTAGAGTCTTAGTTAGATACAATTTTTCTAAGGCAATCTATAACTCAACAGCAGTTTTAGAATCTTGTACCTTTCTGATTACAGAGTTAGATAGATGAAGGAACAGTGTGCTCCAAGCTAATTCATCTTGTTCAGTTTTCCTTTCAAGTGGAGTATTTTCTGCCCAAGATTCATCTATAGCTTTAGCACATTTTAGTTGCAACATAAGTTCTCATTTTTTTGCACCAGAGACTAAAGTTTCCTTTGTCATCCTACATTTGAACATCAATGTTAGTGGTCATAGTGTGCAAAAGTGCAGTAAGAATACTCAAGAATTCAGAAGACAATGAATGAAAAATATCGAAAAAATCAGATAGATATATCCAAGAACTTATGACAAAGAAATGACAAAAAATCATACAGCTAATGTATGCACTCAGATGTGTTTATACTTAATAAATAGTATGTATTCAAAAAAATAAAGATTACAATCAATATGCACAAGAAAATCAAACTGTACAGATAAAAGTAGACTAAAACAACACACAGTTCAAGAATCAAAATATTTTAGTTTATACAAAAGTGAATCTAATAAAAAAGTTCAATCAAGAACAATAGTCACATGAACAAAAAAAACATTTCACAAGAAGAAACAATAAGCAATGTATTGCTCATGATGTTCCTTAGACCAAACCCTATTTCCTCATATTCTAGGGATCTCGTCCGAGATCCCAAGACAAAGGTAAATATATGAGGTTTTCAGGAATCTAAATAAGAAAGTAGCTGTTTTGAAATAATGAAGATGATAGTAGATATTTGTAACCAGAACTACAAGATCGTAGATAATAGAATCAAAACATATTATGGAAACCCGATTTACTTTTTGAAAGAACTCTCTGTTCTTAGATTTACTTTTTTTTATATCATACTGGGATTTAATAATTTGTATTTAACTCGAGTAAGCATTTTATAATAGAATCAAAACATATTAGGGAAACTCGATTAATAATATAAAGAGTCAAAAGAACCGCCAAATTTATATTATAACAAAAGAGAGATTGCTTTACAAAATACGGGTAACAAGTTAGCTATATGACAATCCAAAATCTCTAATCAAAAGAAGAGCCCGCTAACTTTCAAAAGTATTCCATAAATCTAACTTATAGCAGGCTAGTATGGCGGTGTATCAATGTCAGCTAACTTATCTCATTTCCACTACGTTCTCTTATTATGTACTATCACCCTATTTTACATCACTATCTACTCCACAGATATTTTAGTATTTACATAACGACCTGTAATCAAGTCATACATATCAACCATCACCAATACAAAATCTTTATATTCTTCAAAAGTTTTGATACCTTCATCCTCGTCAATAACCGTATAAAAACGTGTGTAGTGGGTACGTCTATATATAACATGTATAGTTGTTAGGTCCTCAGTAATTTCGGCATGTATGGTAGTTCGGATAACCTTAGTTCCCCGCGGAGCAATCTACAGTACAAAATATAAAATGTGAACCATAAAGTTCAGTAAATATGATGGTGCAATGATGTCTATCAATCATGCTTGGGCCCGAATCCTTATTACAGTGTACTGTGTGAGCTCAAATAACATGGCCATCACTTGCGCGCATATCAATGTCAATACATCCATCCTTGCCCACCAAGACTCAGGATGCTACATCAGAATATTATATATACAAATCAAGGTCTGGCCTAAATATACAGTGCTCCATATGTCTATCCACAGCCCCAAGGCCACCATGGGACCTCCTGACACTGCCTGTATACAGGTGCCGAACTCCAAATACCCTATCCTTGGTACCCTTAATGACCATCAGGAGCCTCAAAATGGTATATGTATTCGGACACAATAGTACAGTACACCTATAATGGGATTCACATTTAAAATTTTCAATCACACACTCCATGAGAATAGCAACATAAGTATGCATAACCTTGAAAACGTATTGTCCATACGTTTTCCAAATAAACTCAATGCACAATTGTCATACCACCATGTCACATAAAGAAAACAAACACCTATAAGCACATAACTTCCCATATTAATGTATTTTGTACTTTAGTTAAAAAAAATCATTATTTACCTTTTTCTCGATTTCCTTAATTAATATCTGCATTAATAAAATAACATTTACATTAATCATGGCTTATCATATTCTTTCCAAGTTACCGAATCTAAACTAAACTT
>CAIGRN010042161.1:0-13426 GCA_903798345.1 Fraxinus anomala
GGTAGTGGGCGATGATGATGAACAATCATTCCATGTGTAAATTCGCAATCGAGAGAGTGTGTGTGTTACGAGAACCAAGGTGAAGAATGAGTATTGTGGTCCTCCTAACACTTGTGGGCTGGTGCTATTTGTGTCATTTGGTATATTTGGGCCATTAGTTGACTAGGTGTCACTCACCTATTGGTGGCTTTGATTTCACCCGAATTGTGTTAGTTTGATTTAATTGTGACCATTGGATTGAGATCAATGGCTGAGATTTAATCTTAGCTTAGATATTTTTTCTTGGCCTGACTATCTCTATATTCACGTGGGCTTCATTCTTTGAGACTTCATTTTCCTGTCTCTTCATTCTCTTTGTTCTCTGCCTATTCTTATTTCTCTTCCAGTGCACCCTATAATTGACCTTGGTTAGCCCGTTGGGGAGTTACACTCGTGTAGACTTAGGCTTGAAATAGTGGCTAAGTGCTGGTTCGATTCTCGTGGGTTTGGGTCAGATTTTAGGGGTTTTTGGTAGACCTTTCGGTCGATGATCCAAGCCAACTGTGGAGGGTTCTTTACCGGTTCTTGTACTCTCTCTGGAGGGCAATTTGTAAACATGAAAGGCTGTTCCTAAGCCTAACTGGTTCGACTGAGAAGAAGGGAAGAAACATCACAAAAGGAAGTAGAGTTCTACCGGTTTTTAAGCTTTGATTTTCTGTCTCGTTGATGTTCTGTTTCTCAGTTTCAATAGTTTATGTTTTCTGTTAATTTTTCCATGATATGATAATGCTAGATTACATTGGAGTATGTTGATATTTGTATTGTATATGTTAATGTGTATCGAACTCTAGCATTGTGACTCCTTAGAAGCTGTTAAGAAATGTTATCACAGGTTTGGTGTATTATTCTAACAATTCACAATTTAATAAGACATGATTAAGATCATATATAGGTATATAGATATAGAATTGATTGATCTCGGGAGAAGTATTCATTAATATATGATCACAACCTTACCTAGGAAAGGATTGGAAAGAACAAGTAATTGATTCGTGGTCCAACTGCTCTACATGATTCAATTTTAAGTGCTCAAGTTAGATAATGTAGGCCGTAATTTGGGAAATGAATCTTTAAAACCATCAATTGTGTGGGTCTGTAACAGAGTTAATTGATATAAAAACAAAGTCAATAGTCAATTTTCATAGGACGATACTTGTTTATTACTTCATACAATTGCCCTTGTTTGAGCCTCATTTTTTTAAAAAAAAAATCTAGATTGAATAGTATTTTGGTCATATTTCAGACGCACGTTTTTCAATAAAATAATATTATACGTAAATTCAAAACAATTTCTTATTTTTTAATCAAGCATTTTCTATCAATACACTATTTAAAAATGCATTTTTTTTTTTACAAGAATGGGGCTCAAACAAGGGCATTTATGTTCAACTACCTTACCTTTTCTTTTCTTTTTCTGTGTTGTGCTAAAATGCCTGGTTCAATGGCAAAACATGCTATTTATTGTGATTATTAGCAAAATTGCAGACACCTTTAAATTTTAATATTTTAAACTGTATAATTTTTTAAAATGATTCTTGAATGAGTATTCCGTCTCTCTTTTTTTATGCACGTGTTCATTTTGAATTTGTTATAAACTTTAAAAAGTTTTTTTTTTTTAAATGCAAAAAGCCTGCCTCTACCATACCCATCCCACACTTACAAGTTTGGTATACGAGTTAGATGCCTAACAAAAAAGTGGTGAATTAAGTTTAATCTGATTAACTGACCTATCATTATTCTGACCCCAACCTTTCGTTCGTGTGTAGGTTGTCCCAAATTCTAGTTCGATCCATTTGGCACTCTTTCATTTGCATATCAATCCATTCCTTCCTTCTAGTCACCTCTCATTCACGAATATGAAGAAACATATCATTGAGAACGTCTATAACGAGATTTTTTTTTCAAAGAAAGGTTTGCCATCAATCTATCTATTGAAAGAAAAGTCTTGGAAGAAGATAATATTGGGTTGAGAAATTTAAGAATCAATTTTTACCATGTTAAAAGTTGACATTGAGTGAGTCAAGTCCATTTTAATTGAGTTGGGTTAATCTTGATCAAGAAAATATTAAATCCCTTAAAATGATTTCTAGTATATTTTGATAAAAAAAATGATAAAATATGTGATTGAAAAATTATGAATTTTATAAGATACGTAATTAAAATTAATTATTGATTTTTACTTAAATTAAAATTTATATTCTAATTCATACCAAACAAGGAGTAGACATTTTATCCAAAGAAGGCATTTTTGAATAAAACCTTTTACTATGCGCTACAAGGTTGTTTTGAAGAATTACTAATTAAAACCCGAAAACAATCTTGAAATCTCTGCACCACCAGCTATCATGTGACAAACGCTTCACCACACCACGTCTACAGATAGAAACCCTTCGTTGCCACGTCAATCTCCCCTCTCTCCCCATTTCCCGTCACTATTACTTGTTTTTGTTTTCCCTTCAGAATTCATTTTTTTTATTTGTTCCCAGACACTTTTTGCTAAAATTTCCATAATTTTTTTCAACCAAAAATCTCTCATCCATGTCACTTAAGTTGCACCATCAAAATCTCATCTCCGGCAGTGGCGGATCTAGCACCCGGAGAGGTAGAGCGGCAGCCTGTGCTGGATCCGTCGAGATTTTCAACCTGAATTTGGAGAGAGTTTGTGTTGGCATTGCAGATATGCTGTCGCCATTGTTGCGGGGAAGCTTGGAGCTTGAGGGAGGAAGACGATTAGTGTTACTGGGGCCATGTTTTCTTTTTTTTTACAAAAAGATTGTGGGCTATTTGTTTTGGACTTTTTTTAAAACTAGTTTTCTACCCGTGCAATGCACGGGTTGCACTATTTTGGAAGTATTGTTAGTGTATCAATGTTATATAAATTTAGTAATTGAACAATAAATTGAAAAGTTAAGAAGAAAACAAAGCTTTGTAATGTCAAGAAAGCTTTTCTAGTTGGTTTGTGTTTTGAATTTTGTAGTTATATGATTGGAATGCTATATTATTGACTAAATGCAATGAAATAAAACTGTAAATATAATATTTTTTTAGTACATTACAATAAATAATAATATGAATACACCTACATTGTAAAGTGGAATATTGAGAACAGCAGCTCCAATTTTGCACACAACAAGTGAGACAACGAGTATGGCATTGACACCAAGCTGAAGTAGGCAAAGTTTTAAATCTCAGAAACATATTAACCAACAAATTTATATGCATATGGAAAAGTTTGTGTCAATAATTAATTCATAACTAAAACACTTTGCTTGCACGAACCCACTCATTTTGAGTTTCATCCAGTTGTTGTACCATGAAGGCATTGTTAACTCCATATTCAAATTTAACGGTCGAGTAGCACATTTTGTCTTGATTGTTCTCTATGTAAGCCATCACCAAAATAACTAAATAAAAAATGACAGAACTATCTAATAATTCAAATTATTTAACAGAAATCCATGCCTTTCAACAATTCTGCAAGTTAAGGTTTTGCTTATCATGTTTCTCAGTTCCTCATCAATTATCTTAGTTCGAGCATAACCATAAACGACAAAAGTATGTATTAATAAAGATGAAAGAAAAATCAGAAAAGAGAAAGGCAACGCCCTAATCAGTATTAGCGGACTCCAAAGCTAAGTTATGATATATTTTCTAATAATTTAAATTTCTTTCGAACTTTAGGCAAAAAACATGTAGAAGTATATGAAGAATTGAAGAAACAATCTCGGGTAGCCAATCTTCACAATAAAGAGTAAAAAGTGCACTTCATGTACAAGTACACGTGATTGAGAAATTTATGTAAACAAAATATTTTATATGCGTCTATCTAGGTAAAGTTAAAAATCACGAGTGAAAGTAGATTTAGATTGATCAGAGTAAGAACCTTTGTCAGAGTATATATCACCGAAGAGGCAGATTCAATTTGATCTCAGAGAAGGTAGACGAAGATGTCAAACATCAAAACTACTCATGAAGGTTGTAGTTCTATGGATGTATGAATGAAAGAATTTCCTTGTACACAATGTTCTTAGTACATGTGTTGTGTAAATTCTCAGTGTTTGATGGTTTAAGCAAAACTTTTATAGATGTGCTTGTTTTTGCTCTTAATAACGCTACATAAAGCTGACCATTACAGAAAACTGATTCTGGAAGATACAAACTAAGTGTTTGACCATATGCTTTGTTTATCATCATTGCAAAGCGTGGTCTAATTGAAAATTGAGTTCTTTTAAACTATGCACAAATACGAAGTAAACTCCATCGGAGTAATGCTCCGCACAGTGCGGAGAAATACTTTGCATCTAAAGCAAAAGGGTTACCTTAACCATTTTTGAATTTGGAGATTCTTGACAGGTAAGGATACAATAATTTCATTACGCTTATTTGTTAATTTTCGTTTACTTCAAAACTGATCAAATTTTAATTTTAAGGTCAGCTTGTGGGGGTCGAGGGGGCAGCGTCCCTCGTGCCCCTTAAAGAAATTCTGATTTTCATATATGTATGAAATGAATTTTTTTGTATTAATATGATTTGTAAACTATTGTAATTTTTATTAATGTTTTTGAATTAGTATTTAGAATAATGAAATATTAAATTTTTTGGCAAAAGAGAAAAAAAAAATTCACGTTACTCCGCACAGTACGGAGTGAATCTCCGCATTGTGCGAAGCGGAGATTCACTCCACAATGTGCATAGTCTGTGTTGTCTGGTGGCCGCACAGCATGAACACCAATGTTCGTGCTGTGCGAACACAAATCTCCGCACAGTTCGAAAAAAAAAAATTCCTAGGTTGAAAGTCAACAATTGTGGGTATGGTATATGAAGAAGTCCAAATTACCCTTAAACCTTATATGAATAGTAGAGGATGGGGTATGGATGAATTGGGTAGGGAAAAAAGTTTCACAAATGAATAGTAAATGATGAATTAACTCTTTTAAGATAGTAGAGAATTAGGCCCATTGATAATATGAATTGACAATAAGTTACGTGCAACTTACAAAAATATCCCTAATATTAGTTTTCTTTTGAAAAATAATATGAAAGTATTTTGGAAGTAAAAATATCGTGTAAATTAAGTGAAAAAATTGACACGGTGTCACTTTTCTAAGTTAAGTGTCATATTTTATAAAAATGTAACACGATGCCACTTTTTAAAGTTAATTATCACTTTTTTAATTAAAAAAAGTAATGTTTGTAACTCAAAAAATGACAAAAATTTCAAGAAAGTTACAGAAAATATATATATAAAAAAAAGAGAAGTAAGAAATGTTGTGTAAAATTTAGTGACACAATGTTACTTTTCTAAGTTATGTGTCACTTTTTTATTAAAAAAATAAAAAAGTAATGTTTATTACTCAAAAAATGATAGAATAAAAGTGACAAACACTACTTTTTTTAGTGTTTACAAAAATTGTAAAATTGAGAATGTGAAAGAGTGAAAATTTGTCACTTTTATCTGAAAAAGTCGCAATATCTTATTGGAGCAATTAATTAGAAGCATGCATGTGCGTTTTTAGAAATTTAAATATTCAAATTCAATCATTGTTTTAATCTCGCATTCAATTTATATTTCTTTAAATCAATTCAACTTATGCATTATTTGAGAAAATGAGAATGTGAAAAGCGAATTTTTTTATGAAAAAATCGCAATATCTCATTGGAGCAATTGACTAGATGTGTGTGTGGCAATTTAAATATATGAATTTAAACATTGTCTTAATCTTGCATTTAATTCATATTTTTTTGAATCAATTCAATTGATACATTCAAGGTGTGTGCGAAAATGAGAATGTGAAAAATAATATTCTATCACTTTTTTATGAAAAAATTACAGTATTTTATTGGAAGAATTAAGTAGATACATACATGTGTATTTGAAAATTAAAATAAAAAAGACATGCAAAACAATCTTATGCACAAGCACAACTAACATGAATGTACATATATGAGTACACACTAAGTTGTACATCTAAATATTTTTCATCATATTGATACATTCACAATAATTTTATTTTACTAAACATAAAGACTTTCAAAACTAAAAAAAGAGTAATCTACATATTATCCACATTCAAAACTCTCATTCAGACCATACATAGTCTGCATTTATAAACCTATCTCTGCAAGGACACTAAACTAAACAATGCAATAAATGTAAGATTTCTAATGAATGAGGCAATATAATCGAAAAGCCAAACAGCTTTCGCTTAAACTATAAATTTCCAACGCAGCAGGAAACATAGCCCATGGATTTCATCTAAATTTCTACGCGACTCTACCACATTTATTCATATAGCTATCATTCTCATCCTCGTCGTAATCAACAAAAACTCAACTTGAAAAATTCAAATAAACATAGAAAGAAAAAAAAAATTACTCTTAAAGGATCTTGAGCATATCATCAGCACTACTAACATTGAAGGCGTCGTCATCTCCAAATTAAATTCAAGATTTTCACAACCCTATCTTCCACACCCAGTCCCATTGGCTTATCACTCAAATCCAGCTCGCAACCAAGCCTTGGTAAAATCCCCATTCCCATCACTCAACAACATCTCATCTGCTCGTCACCAATATTCATGTCCTTTCTCCCAAGCTTTTATCACAAACTCATCATTAACATAAATGCATGCAATTTTAGGTCAATATATTGCTTCATTGTAGAAATGGCAATAAAGTGTGTTAATCGTTTTGTTACTTTTTTTATTTTTTATCACTTTTTTTAGTGTGTCACTCTCTTTTTTTTCTTTTAGGATTGAGATTTAATAATCTTTAAAAAATATTGGTTTAAAGAAAAAGTCACGTTATATTTTCCGCACGAGATAATAACGGACTTAAATGTAAATTTAGTCACTTTATGGAATTGATTTCAATGTTTTAATTGGTATTTTGTCATTTTAAATTTTTATCACATTTTTTAATTTTTATCGCTTTTTGAGCATTTATCATTTTTTTTTTAATTTGTGTCACTTTGTTTTTTTGAATGTGTCGTTTTCTGATTTTGTCACTTTAAAAAAAAAAAAATTCTATCATTTTTTTAAAAAATTTTGTTACTTTTTCTGAATTTTTGTCACTTTTTCTTTTTTAGTTATTGTTAATTTTTTTTTCTGTTATTTTCTTAAAATTTCTATCACTTTTTTAGGTGATAAAAATCAAATTTTAATAAAAGCGACATTATACGTCATTTTTTAATTAAAAAAAAGGTAAGACTTAACTTTAATAAAAGTAACATCATTTTTAGGGTATTATTCTAATTTGTTGTTTTTGGAGGGTTTTAGTCCTGTAATATATACGTTGAAAAGCCGCTTTAGACATAAGTGGAGAAGATGGAAAACCCACCTTAGAATTTGTCACTTTTTTTAGAGCCTGTTTGAGCTTCATTATTATTATTATTTTTTTTTTTTGCTAATAATGTATTTTGGAATAATGATTTGATGGAGAATGTGTGGTTAAAAAATAAAGAAATATTTTAAATTTGTGTAATATTATTTTATTAAAAATTGTATGATTGAAAATAAGAGAGAAAAATATATTTTGAAAATAATGGAGATCAAACAAGGGCTTAGTGTTTGACACTTTTTTCTGTCATTTTCTTGAAATTTCTATTACTTTTTTAGGTGCTAAACAATATTTTTTAATAAAAGTGACATTGTATGTCATTTTTTAATAAAAAAAAGTGAGACTTAACCTTAAAAAGTGACACAATATCATTTTTTATATTAAAAAGGGCACTAAATTGTATACAATATTTTTTACTTGTAAAACATTATTTCATGTGATTTTCAAAAGATCTCTAATTTTAGGAATATTTTTGTAAATTGACATTTGTCCGAACTTTGGGCCCAAAATAACTAATTTTGCACCGACACGCAACATAGGATAGTGGGGGTAATTTGAAGAGAATTTTTTTGCACTAAAATATGAGAAATAAAAAAGGCATAAAGTTGGATGTGAAAGATCTTTAATTGACAACTAAAATAGTTCAAACATGGAAGGTGAATGATTGATCTCTCATTTGTTGCCTCATAGAATTTTCTTGAAAATAAGATAAAAGTATAACAACATTTGAGTAAGCAAAACAAACGAAATGTAGCCAAAATCGTTCAAGTCTAGTTCAGCTAAAAGGCTAATCTTGGAGCCCAGATGAGGCAACCCATGCACTAATTTCCACATAACCAATATCAGAAACCGATCAAAGTACAAAATACGAGTTTAGATCTACATTTCAATACCAAAAATCAAAGACCATACAATTCTCAAAAACAACATCAACACGAAGTTCAATCGACTCTTAGAATCACTCTAAGTGTCTCCGTGCGGCACAGAAACACCATCTTCGTGCCACTTATTCGCCCGCGCACGAGACACCATGTCCTTCTCTGTGTGTGCAGCACGGAAACGTCGTCTCCGTGCCGTACAGAGAAGGGTGCGCGTATAGAGACACCATTGGAATTTTTCTCTCTCTAAAGGCAACATTTTTTTTTCTCTAGAACCAAATTTTTGCCTCTTTTATATTGTAGTGATTTTTGTAAATTAAACTCTTATCATCTAATTTCTCATCTAATTTTTCTGTGACAATTTTACAAACACATACAACTTTTTAACTCCCATCAATCTTTAATGTGTTGCTCTGCTTTATTACTATTTCCAACTCCACCAAACCTTTAACTCATAGAGGAAATTTCAACCAAATTAAAATTTCTCACTTATTTTAGATTATATTATTCTAAGAGCAAAGATAAAATAGTTCCAATCTTCAAGATTGCTAGTGTTTCATTTTCCTTCATTTGTCGTCTTCTTTTCTTCCTCCTCCTTATTCTTGTCTTTTATTTGTTTTTCACGATCTCTTTGTCCCTCTACCCTTCTTTTTCTTTCTTCTCTCTTCTCTCGATTTCCCTCCATTCTTCTTTCCCTGCTCTCTATACAGTTTTTATCATCTTGAGTATAAAATTTTAAGCCTACCTTTTATCAGGCAAAAAAAATTAATTTTAAGCTTACCTTTTAACAATACCATAGACAACATAGAACAAAATCCTACTGAAAAATTTGTGTATACCTAACGGAAGACAGAGAAGAACAAAAACATAAAACTAAACAAAAACGAAAAAACCGAAAGCAGGTTGCAAAAAACAAACAAACAAAAAAAGACATGAAAAAGCAAAAACAAAACAACAACGAGTATCTTTAATGTCAAGATAATCAGCAAATACGTCGAAGACAAAGAATTAATCACGGTAATCAACAAATACGTCGAAGACAAAGAAGAGCAAGAAGAGGGGATTTCTACACCGAATTCGTTTTCATATATATTAATATATATATTTTATGGGTATGAGCTTTTAAAAACGTATACGGTCAGACACAAATGAACTATGTTGGAGATATTTTTCCATACGACGTCGTTTTCATCCAGATATTTTATATGGACAGTTAAAAACTGGTTACTGAATAGTAACATACCGATTTGGGTGTGAAAACGAGGTCAAAAAAATGAACAGTGAATTCTTATTAACTTTTTTCTATAAAGGCAATGATATACTTCATGCCAAGGAACAAGAATAACAATATTAGAATCCAAATGACCTTTTGATGGTCAATCAGGATTAAAAATAAATAAATAAATAAAAATCATGCTTCATTTATATCAACCTAAAACGCGCCTCTAGTGAACCACTTTTATTCCTTCGAATATGTTAAATAAATAGATTTGTTTCACACTTTTTTTTTTTATAAATCTCGTGATTTCATTAGTCACGGATCAATTAGCCTCACAAAAGTTTGCAATTGACAAAAATTGGAATAGAATATGTTAATGCAATTATTGTTTAATGAGATATAAATCTTGTTAATTATAGGTGAATAGAGTGTCATTATAGGTCACATATCATAGGTTGATTTTTCAATAATTTTGGATGAATTTCAAACAAAAATAAAAAATAAAAATTGTTTAATGATGACATTTTTTTATTTATTTTCTTGTGAAATCAAAGTTATTTGTATTTTTGCAGTTATTTATGTTCTTTTCATCAAGTGTGTTGTATCTTTATTATAGTACACATATTGAGGAGCTTGGAATCAAATTGAATAGGGACATAACAATAATGTTAAAAACGTTACAAAGAACCTCGTCTCGAGTCTGATTCGGGTGAAAAAACATTTGTAAAAAAATTATGTTTCTAATATCAATCATGCAATATGTACATCTTATTTGATATCATTTTTTTACATTGTGACACGTGTCGGCACAAAATTGGACAATTTAAAAAAAAAAAAATTTTCATCAAGTGTGTTGTATCTTTATTATAGTACACATATTGAGGAGCTTGGAATCAAATTGAATAGGGACATAACAATAATGTTAAAAACGTTACAAAGAACCTCGTCTCGAGTCTGACTCGGGTGAAAAAACATTTGTAAAAAAATTATGTTTCTAATATCAATCATGCAATATGTACATCTTATTTGATATCGTTTTTTTTACATTGTGACACGTGTCGGCACAAAATTGGACAATTTAAAAAAAAAAAAAAACACTTCTCGTCCAATACTTTTTTAATTCCCACACAATGTCAACAAAAGTATACATCATGAAATGTACACGTAGTATAATTCTTCTAATATTATCGTGCAAGGAAAAGATTGCGAACCTCGTCTCGAGTTTGGGAGGGAAAAGGAGTCAGTTGCCCAAAAGAAAGAGTATAATCAAATGGGACAAAATGTAAAACTTATAACAAAGAAATAATTATTCTTAACATTTTCCCTTGGGTAAGAAGCTCCTTGTATAGACTTCAACGGTCGAAAATGTTAACATCAATTATGTCCTCGATTTTTGGGGGTTATTGATGTTCTTTCGAGGGTGGTTCTATTATTTTAAGTGATCGAGTGCAATCAATCACAGTTAACTAGGTCGAGTTCATATGAATCCTTCTGCTCATCGTACAATCATTTTCCGCGAATGAGTTCTTTGAAGTTACCCGATAATCTACTAGTTGGAGGTTTCTTATCAAATTCTCGTCTATATGCTAAAACCTTAGGCATTATTAGCCCCCATATACGAATGATGATACATCGACTGCGAATTACATTGGCAACTTACATAGAAAAAAGTATGCTAAACTAAAGAAAGATAGTACTAATAGAACATCATAAAAGAAATCAATTTATAGCATTTAAGTAAGTCAAACATACTCGACTTATTATGACTTGCTCTTTATCTAGTCATATAAAGCCGATGCATCAAATTTTTGTTATGTCTATGAGTAATTATCTAAATTAGCATTATTTAAAAGAAATGTTAAATATTTTCTTCTTAAACTTGTTAGGAATTGAGGAGGAGACGTTATGGCGCGATATGAAGTATAGATCGCACAATTGATAATCAAGAACAAAATATAAAATAAAAGCAAACAAGAAGAAGAAATTGACAAATGAACCGAGTATTTTATTAATGACAACCAATGGAGAGAAAATACAACTTCTGCAATAATGTACTGTTAAAAATGAATGAAAAGGCTACTATTTATAGGAGAGATGTCAAAACACTAGAAGTAACCTACAATATGAAAATTAGATTAAAAATCGCGTAAAACCAAAAAATAAGGAAAAAAATTCACAGCTCGTCACTCGAGCTCAAGCGATAAGCGGGCGACAGCCTGTTGCTCGAACGACAGCTCAGCAATAGGCGAGCAACAGCCTCCCTATTCCAAATTTGCTCCTCTCACTCGACAATGAAGGGAGTGTCCGTCCAGCGTCGTTAATCAGTATTTTTTTTTCTTCTTGGACCCTATTTTGACATCTTCAAGACCAATACTCCACAACGCGAAACCCTAGACCCAATTTAGACCGGATTTAGATCATAAAACCCAGCAATCTCCACCTTGACTCAAAGTTCCGATGCAACAAACGAAATTCCAAAATTTCTCCACCTGAAAAAATAAGTTTGACTCCAGCAAAACACAATGAACTCTTCAATTTGAACCAAACATCTCCAACACTTGAAAATACTTTTCCTCTTCCACCATATCCAAATACGGATACAAATGAACCCAACCCCCGGGTTCTCAAAATTCACAACGAATTCAAAAGTTACCAAACAGGGTCGAAGCACACCCTGTAGCAAAATCACCATTAAATGCTTTAACTGAAAGCCCATGGCTAGACTTGTCACCTTCAACAACTCCAAAAGCATGCACATCCAAATCAGCATCCACGTACCTATTTCCAATGGGTCTCTCCCTAACCGTTGAATACAGTGGAACCGCAGACTGTGGTGGCAAAGCAAAATTACTCATATCCCCCCAAACTCAACATAGTAGTATTTTCCAAAATAGACACAGAACTAACTCCCAACGGTACGATTGTATATCCACCACAGTACCAAACATGTGTTGATGTTCTTCACTGATTCTGCCCAACCTTACAAAATGTATAACTGAGACTTTCTCCGCCCCTCCAATACAACAAGGACACCCTTCCGGACCTTCAAAACTCCACCTACACCAGAGAACGCGTACCCTCTCGAATCTAGGGTACTCAGCGAGATAATATTCTTTTTTAAGTCTGGAACATGTCGAACATAACCAAGTGTTCTGATTGTTCCATTACCAACTTCAATCTGACTCTCCTAATACCAACTACCCAACAAGATTTGTTGTTTCCCATAACAATGGCACATCGNCCTAATACCAACTACCCAACAAGATTTGTTGTTTCCCATAACAATGGCACATCGCGCCACTGTTTCATATGATTCAAAAAAATCCCGATTGGGACTCATATGAAACGTACAAGTTGTATCCAAAATCCACTCCTCGTCGGCCTGGATTCCACGTCAGAAATCGTCAAAAGATCTCCATCACTTACAAAATTCTCTGCGATCTCTGATTGCCTCCCACGATTTGCAGTTGAACTACCCTTACCATGCAACTTCTCGCAATCCCTTTTGATGTGTTATTTCTTCTTGCAGTAAAAACATACCATATTGCTGAAATCCTCCTCGACTTGCCCTTTCGCTAATCACCATAAACCACAAGAGCTTCATCAACTCTGGAACCAGCTCCAATCAGATGCTTCATCTTCTCCTTTGAGAAGAAGGCATCATACAGGTCTTCAATGGTGATTATGTCACGGTTGTATAGAATTGTGTCCCTAAACAATGAAAACGAACTAGGCAGCGAGCACAACAAAATTAAGGTCAAGTCTTCTTCATCATATTTTACCTCTAACGTGTCCAGATCAGCGATAGTCTCCTTAAACACAGCTAGATGATCTTTCAGTGATCGGCCTTCTACCATTCAATGAGAATAAAGCCTCTGCTTCAAATGCAATTTGCTAATCATACTTTTGGTCATGCACAATTGATCCCCTAATACCAACTACCCAACAAGAT
>CAIGRN010042162.1:0-14962 GCA_903798345.1 Fraxinus anomala
CACATGATAGCGCTCAGCGCGCTGTCGTCACCTATTGCTAACTTCCGACCCACTTTTGACCAAAAATTAAGTTTCTTTTCAAAAGCATCTTTTTAAAGATGAAAAATAATTTTATAATTTGCTAAATTCAAAAATATAATAACAATTAAAACAATTTCTAACAGGCACAAAGTAAACTCTGATACCATTGTTGGAAATTCATTAACATGCATAGCGGAATTTAAATAATATTTCAATTTACACTACGAATCTTCTTTGTGTTTATAAAAGCACATAGTGCTATTTTGGGTGTCAAAAACACTTTTGGAGGGCATGATTTGGTTGAAACTTTTAAACATGCTTTTGGAATCCTTTTTGGATGTTATGAGAATGAACCACAATTCTTTCCTCCATACCATTTTCGGACCAAGAGAGAAATTGACCTATTGATAAGTGTGTTTTCACACACTTATTTGGATACTTGAAGAAATTTAAATTTGATAAAACGAGTAGATTTCTACTCACAATTGTTTAATTTGTGTTTGTATAGGTAAAAACCACCAATTGAAAGTCAACAAACAAAAAGGAAGAGAAAAGAACCAAAAATGTACAAAAATATAAATTTGGGGACCAACTTATGAATGGCGTGACTCAAATGAAAATTAAAATCCAATGACCAAAATGTACTATAACAAAGTTGAGGACCTGATGCCCAATTATTTGGAGGACTTGACTGCAATTGAGGTGTTCGGCATGTGCCCCGCACACACAGCACAAGCAGCGCACATGCGCGGCTCATCAAAAACAAAGCAGAGGCAAAATGTGCTTACCGGCACGCAAGCGCCAGTCTTTACGGCCACTGCGCACCGTCATTCTGATTGGGGCCATTTATACTTTTTTTTTTTCAAAATTTTGGGGCACGTTTCAAGGTTTTAAGTCCAAAAAATCAGCCATTCTCTTCATTATCCATATTCTTCATTTTTCTTTTCCTTCTCGCTTTCCTTTCATTTTTCTTTCAATTTGGAGGCCAAGACAAGGGCACAAAAGGGAAGAAGAAGAGGAGATTTTGGGAAAAATCAAGATCAAGCTAATCTTTCCGTCAAAAATCCAACCAGGGGATGAGTTCTACATTTTATCTTGAATTTTGTCCATTATTTTCTTGAACTTGCAATGTATCCATCTAACTCTTCCCCTTCTTATTATTTATGTAAAATGAGCTAGTTCTTGATGTTGGGATTTATGATGTAGATTAACATCGCTTTATTTATTTCAATACTTGCTCTTTAATGTTAAGTTACTTGTTTTTTGGGCGTATTTACTATTGTGTTTGTTGATCTTCATTTATATGGCCAAATAAATGAATGTGTTCATTGATTTGTGCATCTTTCGAGAAAAGATCGTGCATTTTAGACCAATAAGTAAATACCTAGGTTCTTGTAGGGGATAGAAATATACCCTTAATCCTAGATTACCCATTGAGCCATTTGCACAAAAAATTAATATTGTCGTTTGGATTTTAAACAACATAGGATATAGTAGGTTAAACCAATCAATTAGAATTAATTTCACTCGAGATATGTAATTAGCTAGAATTGAAAAATCGAGTCTAACATACAAAATGAGTAATTTGTTAATTTGCTTGTGGAGAAATTAATTATGCGATGATTAAGTAAAATCATGAATCCCAACCATTTTATCCTCCGAAATCTCACAATTTATGTTTTGTTATTTTGTAGTTTTTATTAACTTTCCTTGTTTGCAAAATCAAAAATCATTTGTGTTTTGTTGTTAGAATAAAATTAACTTTTGCATAATTAAAAGTAGACATTCCTCGAGGGATTGACTCCGACTCATAGTCTATTTTATTACTTGAACGCAACTTGTGCACTTGCGGTACATAATTTCAATGAACACCTATGTTCCAGAGTTCCCAGAAATGGATTATTTTAGAAGAGTAGAAACAGTATCAAAACGTGGGGCTAATGTATATTCTGAGACATTAACGTTCGTCTGTTGTGTTTCTCTACATGAATGTGCACAAACAAGTATGGGACTAATTTTGTCGTAAGCAAATCCCTGCAATCAACATGTCCCTTGGCAATAAAAACAATAATAGAAAAGGTGTAGGTGTTGAAAACAATCGCCTATTGTAGTGACACATCATCAAAAAGGAGCTTTGAATCTCTTTCGAAATGGAACTCCACGGCCCCAGAGTTCATAGATAGTTAACAATTGAGGAAATTGGAAATTTTACCGGCCCAATTTACGTAAATAGATAATATATAATATAAAAGTTATTTATAGCAGGACTAAATTTTTTGTGGTGCAAAGCACCTGCATCACACGTAAAATGGACATGATTTAGTTTTGATTAATCATTTAACTGAGGTAAGTAGAACAAAATGTCCCAATCGTTTGTACTCATTAGTCATTGCGCAAATCGTCCTTGGCATTTGCACCCTCATTCCGATATTTTCTTACGAAGTTGGTCCTTTTCGTCTCATTGCAACAATTCCTTCCATCAAATATATGTAATTGGTGCAAAATGTCCTTATCGTTTGCCTTTATTGTGCAAATCTTCCCTATTGTTTCAATATTAGCATTTCAACACTCATGTCGACTTTTCTTTGCTCAAAAAGGTTATTACCCTATATTTTCTCCATTAAAGCATTGTAAAAAGGCTAATTTACCCTATTCTTAAAATAAACAAATAGAAAATAAAGAAATACAATGAAAATAAATACTTGTAGTCAAAGTCCTAAAATTTTCAAATAGTGCAAAAAAGTCCCATTTAAAATAATTTTTTTAAAAAAAAATTATCATCCATAAAAAATATTTCTTTTCGTCTTCGCTAAGATTTGAATTAGAACAATTAGGATTGGGAATTGAATTAAGATATTAAAAGAACCATCTAATGGAAGAAGAAATCCCATCTTCAAATATCATTTTGTAAGGTAAAAAAACTTGAACAAAATCAGAGCAAAATTCAAAAGCCGATGAAGTGGATATGTGTATATATGTGTGTGTATTTAATTTACAACAACAAGATGGAAATAAGAATTTGTTGAAAATAGTTAAATCCCTAAAAAAAACCTCTTGTAACTTCGCTAAAAACAAAAAGATATTGGAACACAAAAGTTTATCACAGGATAATAGCTAAATCCCTAGATAATCTCGTAGTTGGATTGGGAGAATGGGTGGTAGTGGTGGTGGCTAGTTCTAGGGTGTGGAATTGGATGGGGAAGAAGAACTATTTTATTTTTCTATTTTTAATTCTTTTCTTACTTCTTTTTGTACTTTTAATTCTCTTTTTATTTATTTTGTCATTTAAGATTCAATGTTTTTCTGATGTTTGCTCTCCTTGAATGTGAACGAACAAGGATGGAACTAATTTTGTCGCAACATAACTTCCACGATCCACAAATCCATTTGCAATAAAGCTGGCAGTTCTAGAAAATGTGTAGGTGTTGAAAACAATATCATATTTGTAGACACACCATTAAAAATGAGCTTCGAATCTCCTTCGAAATGGAAATCACCTAGGTTTAATAACTCTTTTATACCAGCCCCGTAGTTAACATTAATGTTGTGTTAATTATGCCCAAAATCTCTGACACCAATTGTTGAAAATTCAAGGATTACGTATCATTCGATACCACTTGATATAAAACCAATCACCGGATTGAGATGTTGAAGCTATATGGCACAATAATGAAGTATTTGATCACAAAAAAAAAAGAATAAAAGAAAGACAAGAAAATATGGTGAAAGAATTAGGAGCTTTTATTGCACCAATAAGAATGGAGATAGAAAAATATTATAATGATCCTAAAAGCTAGTAATCACTTTTCTCGCATTTATGAAATTGTATAGAAGAGTCTATATAAATAACCCTTGTACATCCTCTTGCCCAAACCCTCATAGTAGAGTTGTTGATGAAGTAGGAACCCAAAAAATTGAGTCCAAAATGAAAAATGAGAGAAAAACGCGGAAAACCCGAAACAGGTTAGGTGGCGCCGCGACTCCGGACATTCTACCCAAAATCTTTTTTCCCAAATTGTTTTCTCCATCTCGAACTCTTTTTCAAGTCCAATACCAATTTTCAACTCTCAATGGGCTTCCAAAATAGAACTTCAACTTGACATATGACTCCAATAGTATTCAAAACTTGAATTCTTCATGACTTGCACTTCAATTAGAATTTTTTAATTACTTCAACAAGTATAAGACTCCAATAGCATTTCAAATTGAATTCTTCTTAACGTGTGCTTCAATTAGAATTCTTGAATTACTTCAACAAGGATTTTGGGTCACACCCAAATTCTAACAATTAAAAGTACATTGTCAATACACAGGCCAAATTTATAGAAATTGAAAGTGATATAATATAAAATTTATTGATAACTAGATTAAAAATTTTATAGTGCGAAGCACGTAAATTGCACGTGAAATGGACATGATTTAGTTTTGTTTAAGCATTTAATTTTGTTGAATGCTATTACATTTTTTTTTTTTTAATCCATCCTCAGTGCCTAGCATTTATAGTTTTGGTGTGTTCATTAATAGAAAATAAGATTTTAGGAATAGACACTGAAAGCAACATTTTTTCGTGTTAATAAAAACATTTATTAATTTTAAGTACTATCAAATACAGAAGATTTCTAAGCAAACATGGATTAATTTGTATTGTACATCCGAATTTACGCCAATTTCCACAAAGACATAACTGTTATAATCAAAACTCTATCTTCAATCTATTGAAATTTTAGTAAGTACTGAAATCCGTGTATTTAAATCTTAATCGATAACAACCAAGCAAGAAGAGAAGAAAAGGATAGTAAGAAACAATAATTTCCAAATATATGAAGAAACAAATTTTACTGTACCCATATAACTTATTCGTGCACTTGCCAAGAAGATTGGAGAATTCATCTTTTTTAGGCTTAATTTTGAGTTACGAACATGATTTTGGCCAGAAAGTTTTGATTTGATTATGGCTTCATATTTCATAAACATATAATAACCACTATATCCCCATGAATGCTTTATTTTCTTTCCGATGTTCATATGTAAATAGTACTCCATTTCAAAAATAATAATTACTTTCCAAAACTACATTTACTTATAGGATGGATGTGAAAATGATTCATTGCCATTAGTTTAAATAAAATATCAACTTATTCAATTCGCATGTGTAACCCCAAGTCAAGTCATTAGTAAACAGGATAAATAAGTAGCAGATACAACAGTATAGATGTATTCCACATATCTAGATCCTAGATGTATGTCACATAAGCCTTGATGATCAAAATCCAATTTTTTGATAAAATAATTAGTAGGCACCAATATGCCATCTGAGCTAGAGTGACCGTGTCTAATACATATCTGACATGGACGTGCTCCAGGCACATGTCAGACACAACAGTGGAATGTCCTGTTTTATGTGTTTATAGAACGAACTCGTCGAAAATTCATTACTTCAACTAAAGATTACAAAACTAGGGCAAAGCTTGTTAATAAATAAGTTTTGGGAAACTAAGAAACAATGCACAAGTTGCATTAGTCATGCCACGTCTTCCAATCGGGATTGTGTCACAGCTGAGCCTCTCAAGTCGAAGATATCATTTGCAGACTAGTGAGATAGCGTCATGGCTGATCCTTGAAACTAGGGATCGAAGAATCTCTATTATTTTCTCATCTCTTAACTCACAATTTATGGCATCTCATCCTCTCATTTTCTTGAGTTCATACAAAGCGATTTCAATCTTAAAAATATGCCGTATCATAATGTATGTGTTACGGTGAGATATTGAAATAGTTCAAAAGTAAGAAACAAAGTTGAATGCTAGATTGAGAATTCCCTCAAATACCGATTTGAGTTGAAAATAAAGATAACTCTAAATTAATTTTCAATTAAAAAGCAAATTTGACAAATTACATTATAACAGCAAATTGCATTTGTTAAATTTTATGAAAATTACTAAATTAAAAGAAACATAAGTAGGAAAAAGGAGATGTTGACAAAAGAGATGGGAGCGCATGAGAGAAAACAAGATTGTGAGAAGGTACACAGGCAGTGTCAAAGTTAATATTGGAAAATATGAAAGCGTGAGGTTATAAACAAGAAGAAAGAACAGAGTGCTGTTGTGGATGTCAAAAATACTGCTGAAGGGAATGATTAGGTTAAATCTTTCAAAGATGCTTCTTTAATCCTTTATGAACATTATAGGAAGGAACCACAATTCTTTTCTCCCGAACATTTTGGGACGAAGAATGATAGAGAAATTGGCCTAAGTTCTACAGTGTCAAATGTGGGGTTACCATATCGTCATCTGAGACTCAATGTTTTTCTGTTGTTTGCTCTCCTTGAATTTTTTCAAACTTAATCTTTGCAATCCACAAGTCCCTTTGTAATAAAGCTGGCAGTTCTAGAAAAGGTGTAGGTGTTGAAACAGTAGCATATTTATAGACACGCCATTAAAAAGGAGCTTTGAATCTCCTTCGAAATGGCAATCGCCTAGGTTTAATAACTCTTTTATACCAACCCCGTAATTAACATTCAAGTGCATCGTCAATATACAGGCCGAATTTATAGAAATTGAAAGCGATATAGTATAAAATTTATTGATAAATGGATTAAAATTTTTATAGTGCGAAGCACATAAATCGCACGTGGGCATGATTTAGTTTTGTTCAAGCATTTAATTTTGTTGAATGCTATTGAATTTTTATTTTTTTTTATCCATCCTCGGTGGCTAGCGTCTATAGTTGAAAATAAGATTTTAGGAATAGACAGTGAAAGCAACATTTTTTCGTGTTAATAAAAACATTTATTAATTTTAAGTACTATCCAAAACAGAAGATTTCTAACCAAACATGGATTAATTTGTATTTTACATCAGAATTTACGCCCATAAGTTCCACAAAGTGATAACTGTTATAATCAAAACTCTATCTTCCATCAATTAAAATTTTAGTAAGTACTGAAAGCCGTATGTTTAAATCTTAATCGATAACAACCAAGCAAGAAGAGATCGAAGAAAAGGATAGAAAGAAACAATAAATTCCAAATAAATGAAGAAACAGATTTGTACTGGACCCATATAACTTATTCCTGCACTTGCCAAGAAGATTGGACAATGTACCTTTTTTAGGCTTAATTTTGAGTTGCGGCTACGATTATTTAACATGATTTTGGCCAGAGAGTTTTGATTTGATTATGGCTTCATGTTTCGTAAACTTATAACCACTATGTCCCCCATTGAATGCTTCATTTTCTTTCCAGGATGTCCATAAATAGTACACCATTCCAAAAAATAATTACTTTCCAAAACTACGTTTACTTATAGGATGGAATGAAAATGATTCCTTGCCATTAGCTTAAATCAATTATCAACTTATTCAATTCGCACCTGCAAAACCATGTCAAGTCTTTAGTGAACAGGATAGATAAGTAGCAGATGCAACAGTATAGATGTATTCCACATATCTTGATCCTTAATGGGCATTTTGATTTGTGGTGGACACTGTGCATATTCCTTGATGATCACAATCCAATTTTTTTGGTAAAATAATTAGTAAGCACCAATATGCCATCTAATCCAGAGTGACCATGTCTGACACATCCAAAGCGGACACGTGCACCAGGCACATGTCAGACACAATGGTGGAATGTCCTGTTTTATGTGTTTATAGAACAGAACTCGTCGAGAATTCATTACATCAACTAAAAGATTACGAAACTAGGGCAGAGATCGTTAATAGATAAATCATGGGAAACTAAGAAACAACCCACGAGTAAACTGATATTCGGATTAGTCCTGCCTGGTCTTCCAATAGGGATTGTCTCACGGCTGAGCCTCTCAAGGCAAAGATATCATTTGCAGACTAGTGAGATAGCGTCATGGCTGATCCTTGAACCTAGGGGTCGAAAAATCTATTATTTTCTCGTCGCTTAACTCACAATTTATGGTATCTCGTCCTCTCATTTACTTGAGTTCGTACAATTTGATTTCAATCTTAAAAGTGTACCGTATCTAATGTATGTGTTATGGTAAGATATTTAAATAGTTCGAAAGTAAGAAAAAAAGTTGAACGCTAGATTGAGAAATTGTTGTTTCCCTCAAATACCGATTTGAGTTCAAAATAAAGATAACTCTAAATGAATATTTATAAAAAGCAAATGTGACAAAGTACATATATAACAACCAATTGAACTTGTTAAACTTTATGAAAATTAGTAAAATTAAAAGAAACATAAGAAAGAAAAAGAATTTGACAAAAAGAAGAGATTGCTGTTATGGATGTCAAAAATACTTGTTGAAACTTTTAAAGATGCTCCTGGAATCCTTTTTGAGCGTTATGGGAACGAACCATAATTCTTTTCTCCCGACCATTTTGGGACCAAAAGTGATAGAGAAATTGGCCTAAGTTCTAGTGTTCCAGGAAATAAATTCTAGAAGTGTAGAACAGTATCAAATGCGGGGTTACCATATCTTCATCTGAGACTCAATGTTTTTCTGTTGTTTGCTCTCCTTGAACGTGCACAAACAAGGATGGGACTATCTCTGCAATCAACAAGTCCCTTTGCAATAAAGCTGGCAGTTCTAGAAAAGGTGTAGGTGTTGAAAACAATAGCATATTTGTAGACACGCCATTAAAAAGGAGCTTTGAATCTCCTTCGAAACGGAAATCGCTTAGGTTTAATAACTCTTTTATATCAGCCCCATAGTTCATACATAGTTAACATTCGAGTGCATCGACAATATACGGCCTAATTTTTGGAAATTGATAGCGATATAATGTAAAAGTTATTGATAACTGAATTAAAAAATTTATAGTCTGAAGCACGTGAATCGCACGTGAAATGGACATTATTTTCTTTTGATTAAGCATTTAATTTTGTTGAATGCTGTTCATCATTTTTTTCTATTCCATCCTTTGTGGCTAGCATCTATAGTTTCTGGTGTGTTCATTAATAGAAAATAAGATTTTAGGAAAGACAATGAAAGCAACATTTTTTCGTGTTAATAAAAATCTTTTAACTTTCAGAAATATCTAATACAGAAGATTAATTTGCATTGTACATCAGAATTTACGCCCATTTCCACAGAGACATGACTGTTATAATCAAAACACTATCTTCCATCCAAAAACCGTATGTTTAAATTTCAATTGATAACAACCAAGCAAAAAGGTAAGACAAGGATAATCAGAAACAACACATTCCAAATTAAGGAACAGATTTTTACACGACACGTATAACTTATTCCTGCACTTGCCAAGAAGATTGGAGAATGTATCTTTTTTAGGTTAAATTTTGATTTGCGGCTATGATTAATTAACATGATTTTGGCCAAAGAGTTTTGATTTCATTGTGGATTCATATTTCATAAACTTGTAATCATATAAATAGTACAACATTTCCAGAAATAATTACTTTCCAAAACTAAGTTTACTTATAGGATGGAATGATGTAAAATGAAAAAAATAATTCCTTGCCATTAGCTTAAATCAAATATCAACTTATCCAGTTCGCACCTATAACACTATGTCAAGTCATTAGTAGTAGATACAACTGTATAGATGTATTCCACATATCTAGATCCTTGATGGGCAATTTGATTTGTGGTCCCTATGCATATTCCTTGATGATCACAATCCAATTTTTTTGATAAAATAATTAGTAAGCACCAATATGCCATCTGAGCTAGAGTGACCGTATCTGACACATTCGACTCGGACACGTGCTCCAGGCATATGTCAGACACAACGGTGGAATATCTTGTTTACTCGTCAAAAGTTCATCACTTCAACTAAAAGATTACAAAACTGGGGCAGAGCTCGTTGATAAATAAATTTTAGGAAATTAAGAAACACCCCATGAGTAAACTAATATTCGCATTAGTCATGCCAGGTCTTCTGATCGGGATTTTGTCACGGCTGAGCCTCTCCAGACAAAGATAGCATTTGCAGGCTAGTGAGATAGCATCATGGCTGATCCTTGAAACTAGGGGTCGAAAAAATTCTATTATTTTCTCATCTCTTAGCTCCCAATTTATGGTATCTCGTCATCTCATTTTCTTGAGTTCATACAATTGGATTTCAATCTTAAAAATGTATTGTATGATAATGTATGTTTTATGGTTAGATATTGAAATAGTTCAAAAGTAAGAAACAAAGTGGAATGCTAGATTGAGAAATCGTTGTTTCCCTAAGTACCGATTTTATTTAAAAATAAAGATAACCCTAGATTAATTTTTCAATTAAAAGCGAGTGTGACGTACATATATAGCAACCAACTGCACTTGTTAAACTGTATGAGAATTAGTAAAATTAAAAGAAACATACGAAAGAATACGAAGACATTGACAAGAGAGAGGGAGCGCATGAGAGAGAAGAAGATTGGGAAAAACACAGGCAGTGTCATAGTTAACAAGGAAAAAATGAAAGCCGCGAGGTTATCAACAAGATAAAAGAACACAGTGCTGTTAATGGATATCAAAAATACTGCTGGAGGAAATGATTTGGTTTAAACTTTTAAAGATGCTTCTGGAATCCTTTTTGAACGTTATAGGAATGAACCACAATTCTTTTCTCTTGACCATTTTGGGAACAAGAGTGAGACCAATTGGCCTATGTCCTAGAATTCCCAGAAATGATTATTCTAGAGTAGAAACAGTGTCAAATTGTGGGCTAATGTATTGTCTGAGACTTGATTTTTTCTGTTGTTTTCGTAACCAAATCCCAGCAATCTACAAGTCCCTTGGCAATAAAGCTTACAGTTCTAGCGAAGGTTTAGATGTAGCATATGTACACGTCAATAAAAAGAAGCTTTGAATCTCCTTTGAAATGGAACTCCCCTTGGTTTAATAGCTCTTTTGTACCAGGCCCCGGAGTTTATACATAGTTAACGATCGAGGATATCGGCAATATAAGGGCCCACTTTATGGAAATTGATAGCTATATAGCCCCCATTTGGTTTAGCTAAAAAACTGAATTAAAATTTAAGTCAAGAGCAACAATTAATTTTAATCGCACATTTCATTCATCTCAAAACTTTTTAATCACACATTCCATCAACTTTTATCATAATATATTAAAAATTTAATTTTTTTCTAAACCAAACAGGGGCATGGTATGGAAATTATCGATAACAGGATTAAATTTTATAGTGCAAAGCATGTGCATCACACGTAAAATGGATGTAATTTAGTTTTGATTAACTAGTTAATTGTGTTGAATGCTATAATATTTTTTTTCACGTCCCAGCCTTGTTGCCTAGAATTTGTAGTTTTTCTTGGGTATATTAATAGACAATAAGATTTAAGGAATTTTGTGGACACTGAAAACAACATGTTTTTGTGCTAAGTAAAAAGATTTATTAATTTTAGGAACTGTTTAATACAAAAGGTTTCTATCCATACACGGATTATTTTGTATTCTTCTTCAGAATTTTTATTCTTCTGTCAATTAATATTTTATTAAGTATATGTTTATATCTCAATAGTATAGTTATTTTTCAAATAGAAAGAGTGAAAATTTTTCTTAAGTTCAACAAGAATATTAGAAAATTTGTGGGAGCTCGATAATTAATAAATTTTGTGTTTTTCCAAATACCCCCTACGAGTAAACTAATATTCACTTTAGCCGTGCCAGAGCTTCTAATCTGGATTGTATCACGGCCGCTCATTTAAGGACCAAGATAGCAATTGCGGACTAGTGAGATTGCATCAGGGCTGGACATATTGAAACTATGTGTTGAAAAATATATATTATAAGCTCATCCCTTAGTTCAAAATTTATGGTATCTCGTTTCCTCATTCTCTTGAGGTAATACAATTGATTTCAACCTTATCAAAATATCGTAACATAACGTATGAATTATGGAAAGATATTGAAACAATTAATGAGTAAGAAACAAAATCGAACATGTAGATTGAGAAATTGATGTTTCCCTTGAATATTGATTTGGGTTTGAAGCGGAAGACTTGATCACCAATGGTGTTTTCCGAGCTCAGTATCAATCCAACAATCAAACACCTCAAGAATTATATCGATTTAACATCATCACCTGAGGGTCGTTTGACAATAATTTGCTCAACAGGGTTGAAATTAAAGAAAACTCTATATTAATTTTCAATTTAAAAGTAAATGTGACGAAGTACATACATAACTACCAATTGGACTTGTTAAAGTGTATAAGAATTAGTAAAACTATGATAAAACTTAGAGATAAAAAGAAGAGGACGAGAGAGACGGGAGTGCGTGATAGAGAAGGAGATTGGAAGAATTATAATGAAAGTTGTTTAGAATGAAAAATAATAGTTGTGGCTTATAGTTAAAAATTATAGGATACAAGGAAAACAATCAATGACTTTATAGTTGAGAAATTATAGATAATAGAATTCTGACTATACAGTAAAATGCACATGATTTAGTATATTTATTAATTATAAGAACAATTTATACAGATGATTTATATCCAAACACTAATAATTTTTAATTTTAATCTGAATTTAAGCCCAAATCCATGAAGATCTACCTGATACCATCCAAACTATATTTTCCATCGATTAAATTGTTTATGAAACCCAAAAACTGTATTTTTAGTTATCGACATTTTACATTTATTTTTCAAATAGAAAGAGAGAAATATATTCATTAATGCAACTTAAAGATCACCAAATTGGATAGAGCAAGTTAAGAAATACATTTTGGGTATATACATGAAATTCCGAGCAAATAGACTAATAAACGCATTAATAATACCAAGGCGGCGTCATAGTAAACAAAGAAAAAATGAAAGTATCGAAAACCGTATGTTTAAATCTCAATAGCACACTTATTCTTCAAATAGAATGAGTGAAAAAAAATTCGTTAAGTTCAACAAAAATATTATAGAATTTGTGGGAGCTTGTTAATAAAAAAATATTGTGTATTTATGAAACACCCCATTAGTAAACTAATCTTCACATTAGCCCTTCCAAAACTTCCAATCTGGATTGTAACGTGGATGATCCTCTCGAAACCAAGATTAGATAGCATTTGCAGACTAGTGAGATTGTATCATGGCTTGTATTATAGGGTCAAATTTTCTGAAGTAATTTTTGCCTTAAGGACTAAGTGTCTTACTTAGTTAGCCATTAATCACACTCAAATCTCTGTATGTAATGAAGAAATGCAGAACTTTATGAAAGGGACATAATTTAGAAACGAACACCCGAATTACAGGAAAACACTTCCCAACTTTTATTACCGTAATAAAAGAACACTCACAAAAATTGGCAAAGGATCACAACAAATGCACTCTCTGCTTTTTCTGTCTCAATGCCTAAGGATGTATCAAAATTCGTATGGTTGACACCCCCAGCCATTAGATCTAGAATTCAAATGTTTCCCACCACGAAAACTACCCCAACACGGCAAGTAATCAACGTGCATACAAAAACTACTTCATGTCAAATCCTTGACATATAACTATCGAAAATAACCGCCTCGGTGAAATCCGTCCAGCTAGCTTTGAACACTTCCACCATTGATTTTCAGGCTTTCCTACCACGAATCTACTAGGCTGCATATGGCCGAAGGACAACTCCGCTAACTGTCTTGCATGTCGGGCTCTGCTCATGCCATGCCTTTGTCCATGCACTACCAATCCAATCACTCCCGAACGATTACCGACTGTGCTGCCTTGCACATGATATTCCTAAAAATGCATTTTATTGGGTGCATCTCGAACATGACTTCAACATGGGAGCAAAGCACTGCCCATGTTTTAGCCGTTTTAGCACTTGCGACCGTCAACGGGGTAACAGACCACCTCCACCAGAAGAGTCCGATGCCTTCATCGGATTATCCTACAAATACTCCTCAATTTGCTTTTCATATTGCCACGAAGTCACATCTCTTTCCCAAGTAGCGCTGCCTTTCCACTGAATCAAGTACTCAATCCTTCAGTTCTTCTTACTCATTCCAAGAACGCGACAACCCCAAATTTGAGCAATTTCGTTATCGAATTGTACCCGAACAACAGGAGACGTCCACTTCTCCTAAACCCAATTAATGGACTGATTTTCTTGAAAAGGTCTGGAATAGAAAACATGAAAAGTAGGATGAAGTTTGAATCTTTTCAGCATATTCAACCTGTAAGCAACCTTATCAACTCGTTTCACAACTTCGAAAGGACCATAGTACTTTGGAACCAATCCCTGATGCATCGTATTGTTGGAGATTTTCTTCCATATTTGCAGTGTTAATTTCGACAACACCTAGTCACCAACCTAAAATCCCAACTCTCGCCGACCCTCATCCGCATACTTCTTCATCCTTCGGGATGCTTTTGCCAAACTGTCTTTGGCTTGTTCAGGCAAATCCTGTTTGTCTTGAACAAAACGGTACGCTGTAGGACATGAGTTATGTCCAGTATGTTTTGCAACTTTGTGGGGCATTCTTGGCTGTTGTCCCATTGCCAATTCAGTCGGACATATTCTCGAAGATAATGACCGATGGATATTATAGCAAAAATGTGTTGTATCCAACAACTCAACCCAGTTTTTCTGACCTACTGTAACATAATGCTGAAGAAATTCTTCAAGTAGCTCATTCCACTTGCCATCCATTTGAGGATAATTGGATGTTGAGAACTTCAATTCCAACTCTATCATATTAAACAAAGATGTCCAGAACTTACCCATGAAATGTGTATCTCGATCACTTATGATGCCCTCTGGTAATCCAAAGTATTTAATCACATTTTTGAACATCAGTGCCGCTGCCCGTTCTGCCTTGCATTCATGCGGTGCAACAATGTGTTGGGAATATTTTCCCTATGAGAGGAAATGGAGAAGAAATCAAAATTAAAACAACAACATGATGAATGAAACCGAAACCAATTAAATTCAATAATGGAAATAAACAAAAGAAGATGATAAACTTATCTCATAAATTACGCATATTGCAGTCTCTTCTTTTGTAGTCTTTG